>LPNX010985912.1:106922-287975 GCA_001517045.1 Pseudotsuga menziesii
ATTTTGTCTTGATACATATCAAGAAACTCATATATAAATATATTATTTCTCTTTATTTTAAAGCTTATACATGTATAGACGTTTATTTATAAAAAAAAAAGTCTTCACATAAAGAGAAATTTTATAGCCTTGTCAAAAATAGATTTAATTTTTAAAACTAAAACATTGGTGAAAAAAAAACCTTGCTAATCATTTAATTTTATAGTTATGAAAAACACGCTATAGAGTAAAATTGCTAATCATTTAATTTTATAGTTATAATAAAACTTCAAGAAAAAATCTTCTCATTTAAAACCTTTCTTTACCTTCTTCATAAATATTTATGAAAAAGAAACTATAAAGTAAAATTGTCAATCATGAAATGTTATATATATATTCTCTTTAAAAGTTTGTGGAAAAGAAACATCACGTTAACATATAGTAATTTTTTTTTCCAAAGAGAAAAATGCAACTTTATATTATAAAAGGTTATGTCTCACATAATTACAATTTTCCAAAAAGATTTTGCCTTCAGCTAGCTATCTTAGTCACACTAAAACATCCCAATAAAACTAAAGGCTCAAAAGACTTAAAAAAGAAACTACCCTCAAAAGTCACAACTACTGACCATCATATCAAAAGACTTTGCTCCAAATTGCAAAATTATGAGCCACATGCAAAAAGAGTAGCCAAAACTCATATATAACTCAATTTGCCTTAATGAGAAAAATATTTAATTCTCCAAACCTCAAAATGAATGTAGCCATTCATTTCCCCTATCCCTTTTTTTGATAATAAGTCTGTAGTGCAATTTTATTCTCTGTAAATATGCAGAAACAAAATATCACTAAAATCATATATCAAAGCTCTAACTTTCTGCATCTAGGGAGTCAAAGATAAAGGTTGAAGATTTGTCAACCCCTTTGCCCAATTGATCAAAACTTGAGAGTCACCAACTATCTGAATGTCCTTTATCCTCCATTGCTTAACCATGAATATAATACCTGATAATGCCAAAATCTTCGCTCTAGTATGTGTACCTCTTCCCACTCCCATCTAGCCCTTGGAAATATAATTTAAATTGATTTTAATAGCCATGCCCACCCCGCAAATTCCTCCCTGCTCAACACCATAAAAAAAACCTAATGGATAGTCCAAAAACAAAGAGATATAGGATCCTTATAAGACTTTTTTCTAAACCATTCAAAAAAAGATCCCACAATCTTGGAACTAACAAATCTAGATTCACTAACCCTGTCATGAAAAGTATCTCTATTACGAGCCTTCCAAACTTCTTAAATAATAAAGAAATTAAGGGATCTAAGTCTTTTCTTATAAATGAGCCAAATTTTGAGATTATCTTCCAAAGAAGGACCATCCCAATCCACACTAAAACTAAAATTTATTTTCAAATCGACCAAACTTCCTTGAAGAAAATACAAGATACAAAAGTGTGCTAACCAGATTCATCATTAATTTTATAAAATATGCATCTACCCGGTCCCAAAAAGCCTTTTATTTGGAAAATATCCTAGGTTAGAATCTTCCTTTTTATACACATCCACATGAAAGTTTTAATTTTTAAAGGACAATGCTCTTTCTAGATCCACTTGGTCCACCAACAAGAACTATCTATATCTTCCTCCTCAATAATCAAATCATAAGCCAACTTCATAGTTACTTCCCGAGTCTTTTTATTATGTATCCAAACCAGATAGTCCGGTTTGTTATTAAAAGAAATTCCCACCTGGATTAGCCTGTGCATATATTTGTTCCATTCTTCTGCTAATTGGCCATTTAAATCTAATTACCAACCTGTCACCCAGTGATCAGTGCCATGATCCCATCCAATCCATGCTAATTTCAAAACCAAAATATCCCTTTTGTGTAATTCTGCTACCAACCTCATAGAAATTTTATAACCATCCTAAAGACCCACATTAGGATCGATTCCTACACAAACTTGATTTACATGCCCAATAGTCCAACAGATGGCTTGGTTTATAATAAGAGATCTTTTTAACAAACTGCTCCAGATTGTAGATACATTATGTTTTTTCAAACCGTGATTCTTGAACAAAAATTCCAGACTCATCATGTTTAAATATTTTTCTTTTATAACCTTTCCCCATAAGCCGGTATTGAAAATACTTCTCTGTAAACTTTTAGGACAAAGAGCTTGGTTAAACCACATCAATTTCTTTATTCCCCAACCACCTTTATTATTTGGCTTTGATAAAACCTCCCAAGCAAATAAATGGATTTTATCAGAGTCTAAATTGCTTGCCCACAAGAATTGAAACATCCTTTTTTTTATCGCCAAAATCAGAGAAATCGAAACACTATATAAAGAGAACCAGAAAATTGGAACACTTTGTAGTACTGAAGATACTAGGGTCAATATTCCACCCAACAACAAACATCGAAATGTCCAATAATTTATCTTCCTATAAATCTGCCTTAAGAGCCAGTCCCTGTCGTTTCTACCGTACCCATTTGGTTTTATATAAAAACCAATATATTTGAATCCCTTATTAAAATCCACCAATTTATAATGAAAGATCTTTGAGATTTGTAATCTAAGGTCCTCATCATCACAAGCATAAATGAAACACGACTTATTAGCATTGACCTCTAACCCCGAAGCAATACAAAAAATAAAAATAATATCCTGAAAAAACCTCCATTGTGCAACAGATCCTTGACCAAAGAGGAGAACACCATCAACAAATAAAAGATTAGTAATGAACACTGACCGTGCAATTTTTATACCCTCAATATATTTGTTCTCCTTTGCATTTTTAATGAGTAAACTTAGTCCTTCAATAGCAAGAATAAATAGATAAGGAGACAAGGGACAACCTTGTCTAATTCCCCTACTAACATTGAAAAAGTGAGTAGGAGACCCATTGATGAGAACTGCAAACCTTGATGAAGTAATGCATCCCATAATACAAGAGGTAACCTCATAAGACATACCGGTCTGAATAAGAATTAGTCCTAGATATGTCTAGTCAATTCAATAATAAGCTTTGATAAGATCCATCTTGAGAATAAAATCCTTTTGCTTGCCCTTTTTATAGAATGAAGACGTTCCTGTGCAATACCAACTGCATAAAAAATTTGTTTGTTAGGTAGGAACCCAAATTGATTATATGATATAAAATTTGTCTATTAGCTAGGAACCCAAAATTGATTATCCGATATATACTTACCCATAATAGGTTTCAACCTTTTAGCTATAATTTTTGTTATAATCTTATACAAAAGATTACACAAAGAAATAGGTCTATAGTTTCTGAAAGTATCAAGCCCATCTTTCTTTGGAATAAGTGTAATATAAGTAGAATTCAAGGAGTCTAGAACCATCCCCGATCTTCTAGACTTATCAACTGCTTTAGTAATCTCATTTCCTATTAAATTATAAAAATGCAAATAAAATTCCACCATCCACCCATTTGAACCGGGACTCTTGTCCTTGGTGAAATTTAAAAGGACATTCTTGACCTCTCCTAGAGAAATATGCGTCCCAATCTTTTGATCCAGGAGGATCTCTGAGATCGATCAAAATTAATGTCTTCAAATTGCGAATAGAAGCTTGCAGCTGCGTAGAGCTCAACGAGAAGCTTTCTGACAATGTTCCTTTTGTTCAAAATGGACTCCAGAGATAAAAGTAATTCAATTCTGAACTTTCGAAAAAACATGTAAAGTTGGGAAAAAAGGGGTGCCACGTGGAACCACTGCAAGGGTGACACGTTGTTTGTACGACACTGATGTGGAACCACCATAGAGAGCTACGTGGTAGGTCAAATATAGTGGCAAATGAGGTGGCATCCAGTGGCAAATGAGGTGGACCAACATGGGCGTGCCATGTGTAGCCTGATTGGCATGTGGGTTGTTTTATTTTCCAAAATTTTAGGGTTAAGGGAGCATCAAACCCTTAACCTCCTATCTGCCTAAGCCTCCATCAAATCCGCCTAGCCAACTCCTCCGCTGATTGTTTCTTAACCATATAGTGTGCCACTTGTATTTAAGTTTGAAAAAAAAGGCGGTTTGAGGGCTTAGCCCTCGACCCCCATGTGTATGTATTAAATTGTATTCAAACTCCAAGAATCGACAATGCAACCAAGGTCATGGAACCAACCCATATTCCTTATGCCATGAACCATATATTATATCATATGCAACAAAGTCGTGATAAGGGGATAGGTCCGGGGGTTTGAACCTGTGACCTCCTCCCACAATGCCAACATTTTTCAACCAACGTGTAACACCCTGGGTTTAAAATCCCATTGTTTTGTTAATGTAATTTTGTAAAACACCATGAGTGCTTATAAGGATGAACTCATGTGGTAATTGTTTTGTTAATATTAAATTTAAGCTGGTAGTGGCATATCCAACACGTTGAATGAACAGGGACTTATGTATTCACATAGGTTAGTGAGGGGGTGGTGTCATAGAGCCTAAAATATAAGTATAGCCCTATTTAACTTTTATTACCTTATAACTTTATTAAACCCATACTTTTCCCTAATTAATTCCTTAAACCTGTTTTTGAAGTTAAAAAGGGGGTTAAAAACTTAACGGAAAAATTGGGCAACTTTCGCAAAAAGGTGACAAGGACATGCAAGGTTGGTGGAACCTTGGGAAAATGAGGACCAAGAACGTAGGAAAAAAAAAGAAGCAAAGGAAAATAGCATGGACAAAGAGAGACAAAGAGAAAGTGAAAGAAGAAAAGAAGAAAATGCACTGCGCAACATGGGAATGTTATAGCATTAAGAAGAATTGTGACTGAACACAAAATTCATGGTCAATTGGAATCGCTAGAGGACATAGAAACAAGTCAAGTTCTAGAGTGACATGTCCTATTTGGCCAGTTTGTGGTAGTTCGGTTTGTTGAGTGAACCTGTAAGCCCAAGCCTGTTATGTTACCTTTTTGGTCGATAAATTTTCCTGGTTTTTGCCTTTGGTTTCACCAATGATATGGCAATGGTGTAATAAATTCTTTTGGTGGAATTTTAAGCACAAATGTAGTGATGGTTTCCACTATGGTGCTAGCTAGAATGAAGTGAAAGGAAAGAATTACATAGTTGGCATGGATTTGGTAATTAACCAGTAAATCCTGTTTCCAAGTGAGGAAATCTGAGAGAAACTTGGGACTGGTGAGAATCTATGGTGAATGTATGATTCTCAGCTTGGGGGTGGACTTCTGTTGAGAGAAAAATGAGCAGAATTTCCTAAGCTTGGGTGGAGCGTGGCTGCCACGAACCAGTTTCCCATTTCAATTATTTCGCAGATAAGTGTATTTTCCTAGAAATTGTTTTTAATTTTTGAAATGGTAAATAATTAAT
Organism: Pseudotsuga menziesii; assembly: GCA_001517045.1. Classification (NCBI taxonomy): domain Eukaryota; kingdom Viridiplantae; phylum Streptophyta; class Pinopsida; order Pinales; family Pinaceae; genus Pseudotsuga; species Pseudotsuga menziesii. The sequence continues at coordinate 112,253 of LPNX010985912.1, forward strand.
GATTGATAAAAATTTTGAACGATTTCCTTGTTAAATTTCCTATGTTTAGATACAAGGTATAAATTCATGCTTTATTTTGATTAATTCATGGGTATGAAATATGTACAAGCTTAATCATGGAGTAATTATTCAAAATTTTATGAATGCAACTTCTTTATTCAAGTCGGAGTGAAATTCATTCCATGTGGATAATGTTAATTCCTGTTCTTGAAATCGCACGTCGAAGTTGTTTTATTTGGAAAATAATATCTCCTAAGAGTTAAATAAAATGTTTGAATTAATTTAATAAAGTTTGGATGCTTGTGTCGCTGGTATATTCGACCTATTAATTATTTAATAAATATTTAATAAATTTTGAATGTTTGTGTCACATATATATTGGACCTATTAATTATTTAATAAAGATTGGATGGGTGTGTCGAAGAATTGTTCAACCCATTATTTATTTAATACATTTTGGATGTGTGTGTCGAATATATGTTCGACCCAATGGTTATTTAATAAAGTTTAGATGTTTGTGCGCAGACATATTCAACCCATTAATTACTTAATAAAGTTTAGATGTGTGTGTCGAATATTCGACACATTATGCCTAATGGGTGAACTGGAAATCATAGGTTGATTTGGTTATTTAAAACCACATGTTGTTTTGGTTTAATAAAATCCAGAGGTTGGTTTGGGTGATTTAAAGAAAATTAAATTTTGCGTATTTTGCATTTAGAGGTATTGTGGCTTTGGAAAACCATGGGTCGTAATTGTTAAGTTAAAATATTTTCTGCTGTTCACGTCAAAGTTCAAGTTTAGGGCCAAATTAATGAAAGGTTTTGTATGGTAGGGTTTGCATGTTAAATTCCATGGGTAGAATTGTTAAAATTATATGTCTTTTGTCTTTCATGAATTTGGATAAGTATAAATAAATAAATAATTTTCATTTTCATATTTTGGAAACCCCATATGTCGCAGTTACTGCGCAATAAGTTTTAAGGGTTAATTCCTTGTCTTAATGAACTTTGACTTAATAAAAGAAATAATGTTTATTTGAGAAATGTTTAGCATTATTTTGATGTCCTTGTGTCACAATTCACTTATTGGAGTTCCTTTACTGAATTTTCTTTTTGGCATATTTTTTTTATATGCTTGTGTCGCAGTTCTCTTGATGGAGTTAATTTATTGAATTTCCTTATTTTAAGGAATGGTTGGCATAATTTTATATGATTGTGTCAAAATTCAAAAATTTTGGCACAATTTTATATGCCTAGTTGCACTTCACCCCTTTCATGGCTCACTCCGTCGCAACTCACTTTGTTGCAGCTCACTCCATTCTAGCTCACTCCATTACAACTCACTCTGTCACAACTCACTCTATCATAGCCATGATCAAACACACTTCACTTTCTCATTTTAACCGAGGTGTGCGACACTGCCTAAGAGGATTCTCGATGACTTGGTCACTAAAGAACGTCTTAGCAGACTACGCCTAATCCTGCGAAAGCTTAATTATCGTTTTATCTCATTACTTGTTTTACTTAGCCAAATTTCAGTGCATGAATTAACTAAATATACACACAAGACAAATATAATGGCGAGGTTTCAAAACCGGCTTCCCTGTTAACTTTTGTATTAAGAAACAAATTTTACAAAGATGGAGTTGCCACAAACTGACAGAGCTCCACGTGTGTGCCCATGCAACAAACACACCTCTGTTTACAAAATAAAATAAGTCGAGTTGACCCTTGTGCAGGTTTCCAACTCTCTAGGATGTCAACCGACCACACGATGTAGTTGTCGTCATCTGTCACAGACTGAACTCATCTGGAGCGCTGACTTGCCAAACTGGCACTTCATCCGCAACCCTGCTTCATTTATGAGTTAGCCTATTTTAGTGACTATTCCTGCGAATGAGCTCGTATGTAACCCTAGCTCACATGTCTTCAATGTATGTTTGCTTGATCACTTTCTTGATGACTTACTTCCATCTTTGAGTATTGGTTTTATAAGGCGTGTCACTTGAGTGAGCGCTCAACCTAAGTGGTCGCGTGCCTTTACTTGGCGTGCATGTCAGCACTGGTCGACGCGCTATCTCCTCCGCGAGTCCACTTCTCATCTAAGTGTGTGCGTTACGTCTGTCGTTGAGTGTTTCGTTGGTCAGGAATTGGGTGCTTGTAGGCGCTCTCATGCTAAAATCCCCCAAATGTGAGCTAAGGTAGTTGTTGCGTCAAGATGTTGGGCACACTCCATTTGGGTGCTCGATCTAACTTGACAACCTGTCGACTGGGTGCTTCCGTAAAGAACGTGCTTCTGATGATTGGTGTGGTGCGCTAAGTGTGCCTCTAGTGGAGTGCCTAGGTTGCTTGGCCCTTGTTGATCTAGTATTCTTCCCAAGGTGCGTTCAACGTTCCTCATGAGCGCTTTAGGCTCTGTAGCACTTCCTATTTCGCTTTCCAACATTTTGTCGAGGTGCCACACTCATGGGCTTGCCAAGTACCACCTTCTTAAGTGTAGGCTTTGTTTGTGGGAGCACGCCCATGCTTGGTTTGTGCACCCTACCGTCATTTTATCGCTTGGTCAAGGTGTCCCCTTTCCAATTCTTTCCAATCGAACGTCTGTCTTTCTAAACAAGGAACCGAAGCCAAATCTTGGGTGGGGGTTGAGGTGCATGGCTGTAATAACCTCCCCCACTTAAGCTTGTTGCCCTCTAAAAAATGTCTCCAAGTATGCACTTAGAAACTATGTCGCAACCGCTGTATATGACCATCACTTCTCCCACGTGTATGGACAGTCAACCGCTGTCATCAAAACAACGTGAGTTTCCTAAGAAACTCCTTCTCAACCAAGTCTTCCAACCTCTTACTTCGAAACCAATACTCCATACATTCCATCTTATCTCCGTTCATTTTGCCCCCATGAGTAGACCGATTGGATAGCTAGTCCAACTGTGTGTCTTCTCACGAGAAAAAACTTTGTTTTTCTGAAACCATCTCTCCTGAGCTCTTTTCAACATCCTCAAGCCAACTGCAATTTTATGCAATACTTTGATCCTTGTATTTCCTTTGGAGTTTTTATTTCTTTAAGGCTACCTTGCCAAGGCTCCTAGGGCCTCCCTGCCATCGGCAATGGCAGCGAGCCCATGTGTTGCTTCCTTAGACAATGCATAGCAGTGGGTGGTGCCATTGACCACCATCATCAAAAACTCCTTTGCATAGGTACATTAGCGTGACTTCTATTTATGTGTTGCTGCACCCAACCTTATCCAACTGAGCATGTGTTGCTGCACCCAAGCTTATCCAACTGAGCCTGAGTTAGTTTGGATTCTATGATCCCGAACATAAGAGTGCTCATGTTCGTCGTCCCTCTGTCATTATCGCGTGCCTCTGTTAACGACACTTATTTTGTTTGCTATCATATTTTCCTATCTCTCTTCTTAGCATCTTTACTTGTACCTTTGACCGAAACACTTGCCTTGCCTCCAAAAATGTATTGATGCAATGATCCCTCTAATACCACCAACATTTCCTATATTTCTAGTGCTTGAAGAGTTCCCAAGGATGTGCTAGCTTCCTTGGATTTTTCTTTATCTACTATATGTTGGATTTTCTCTGTCCCTTTTTCCAAGGATCCTGACCTAGGATCAGTCCCTTCTACTCAGCACAACAAAGCTCAAGATATCGGCCCGACAGAGCAGAGCTCAGTCAATAGCACCTGCAACGTAGATGTCGTCTCACCTGAGATATTTTTCTTTATGGGTAACTGCCAGAACCATGTTTCTGTAGTTGGGTGGGATGGCGTTTAGTAACTTTTCTCTGTGCCAAGTCTCTCAATGAAGTCCGGAGGTGGATTATTTGTGTTCACTGTGCTTCAACAACTAGGTTGAGCCCCATCTTCTCTTATGTAACTCATGAAATAAGCAGCATATATACAACATAATCATATCCAGTTAATACAATGCAACCATCATACATTTATTCATTTGTAAGCAAACCTACAGTCATTCATCCAATACAACATTTACACATATATCTTAGACACTTTCAACATTCACACATATACACACAATATAATGTGGAAACACATATACACATAATATAACGTGGAAACCCATCCGGGAAAAAACCATAAGGTGCTCTTCGTCTGGAATGAGGAAATAGATGCACCTTTCATTTGCGCAGTAAGCTGTAGACTTTGCTTAAGATATTATTCTCTATCTTTACAGTCTCTTCCTCCTTCTCATGCTCTCTGATATTCTCTCTGTTCTCTTCCTACTTTACTCTACTAGTGAGCTGCATACATCCTGGTTCGACTCAACCTTTCCTACTCTTCTGCGCACTCAGCTGCAGATCCCTTACTCTGATGCACTCAACAATCCAGAGCCACCAACCAGGAGCTCTCTCTTTTCGGCTAGCGAGAGTCTACAATTCAGAGCTAACTGTAAAGACTGATTGTAGGGAGAATGTCTAACCCCCACACAACTTGGGTTCCTTCTTTTATAGCCTTATTACATACTCGATATAGACTCCATACATACTTGATATAGACTCAATATCGAATCGATACAGATTCAATACATAATCAATACCAACTCGATACAGATTCAACACATAATCAATACCAACTCGATACAGACTCAATACCAACTCGATACAGATACAGACTAAATACCGACTCATTATAGACTCCTTTTCTCTCGCTTTCTCAACTGACTTTCTATATTCGGCCAATAGGCTCTCTTTCTTATTCTAGCAATACCTAATGGTTTTCTCTAACGACCTGACTTACAAATATTCCTTCACGTGTGTGGTTTCCATCGACTCCAGTTGAGCTCGTACCCACAATCGTTAAGGCCTGTCACCTTCGTAGCATTATGTCTTACTACCATTTTCCAGACGTTATGCTACTTGCACATCTTCTGCTACTGATTTTCTATCGTATCTTCTTGTGTCACACTCCATCCTTCTGTCGCGGCTTCCTTATTTGGTGTAGATTCCTCTTCCGACGCCTCCTCCTCCTCCTCTTCCTCTATTTCACTTCCTATGTCACAACATCCTTTCTCTTCTTGCTTTTATGCTACTTCCTTAGTCGTAACTCCTTATTCTCCTCTTTTATCTCTTCTCCATACTTAGGCATAATTCTGCATGAATTCTATCTGACTATCCTTAGGACCAATAGGCCCCCAACACTCACATGTGGCTTGTCCCGAGCCATGCGAAGCTAACGCTCCATGTTTTAACTTGCTCTGATTTTGTTCTAAAAATATTTCACGATTTTCACCACCCTGTCTGCTTTTGTGCGCACTTCTTCCTCTCTCTTCTGCATTTGCTCCACCAGGTCGGAATTGACATGTTCTGACATGCCTTTCTTCATTGATGCCACTATATCATGCACCTTCTGATGTACATTATGAATGATGCCTAAAAGTTTTTCTGCCTCAGCCCGCAACTCTTCTACTTTTTCCTCACGTTGTTGTTGTTGTGTGCGCATCATAGTCATTTGTTGTTGTAGTTTTCTCATCTACGTTGCCTTAACCATTTTCCGTGCTAAGGGCAGTTGTTTCATATCATTCCTTATCTGCGTGATTTTTGCTTCAAACATAATCAACTCATTTGCAATATTCTGTGACTGCTCATCATCCATTAGTGCTTCCCAAGTCTGAGAGACTTGGTCGACGACCTTAGCACATATTTCTTCTGCCTTTTCTATTCTCTTCATAGCTTTAATTGATCTGTTTCTTCTGCTCTCCAACACTTCTGGAGGTGTGCTGGGTCTTATTTGTTCCTCCAGCTTTGTAACCTTCCTCCTAAGGTCAGCCGCTATCTTAGCTAATTGTGCTACTTTGGCATCTGGTGCCATTTCCTCTATTATTCCCTCTTCTGCAAAGTTCTGACAAGGGAGGGATACTGCTTTGTTGATTTTCCGAGAGTTTCCTTCCCATTCCTTTGTCTTCTGTTCAATATCTTAATATATTTATTTGCAGCCTTCACTTGTGTGGCTAGGGTACGCCCTCACCGTTTTATTTTTGCATTGACAACACTCTGTATTTACCTCATTTATGTACACAGATGAGAAATCTGGAGTAATCTGGCCACTGTCCTTGAAAAACATCATTAAAATCTGGATTTCCTCAATCAACAAATCCTTTAGATACTTATACCATTATTGGTGGGACTTGAATAAGTGGCGTTTTTTATCCCATTCTTGAAGTTTCTGATGGGTCTTGGGACTCCATTGTTGCAATTGGATAGTCAACAACAATTTTAACATCTTCGACTGCTTTACGCAAAACTTTGAGCAGATTAGTAATTGCACCTTAAAGTTCTTCTTTTCATTATTCTACAGTCTTAAAGATGGTCTATGCTACTTCACTTATTTCCTCAGTCATCATTTGCACATCATCACTGTCCAAGTTAATGGTATTTGCATTTCGGTTAGCCTTCATCTTCTTTTTCTTTCTTCTTGGGTGTACTTGTTCTTTTTGAGGCCCCCCCCTTCATTTTTTGATTTTGGGTCTGTTGATATTGAGGGGGGATGACTCTTTGTAGAGTCTAAATCCTTCTGTGGCTCTGCTTCTTCATTTCCCTCATCTGATTTGTCCTCTTGTACTTGGTTTTCCTCTTGTCGAAGTTGATCTTCTAGTACTGTGACACGCCATTCCTTCGACTAGTCGTTAAGAATTTCTTCAATTTCCTCCTTTGTCATTATAAATTTGGTTGGTAACCTTTGATGCTGTTGTTGTTGTCATGTCTGCATGTGAATATGGTGCGGTCCAATCTCAAATTTAACAATTGGTCGAAATCATTGAACAATGGCATCATCTAATCTATACATGTTCTTCACATGGTGCCGTATAGCCTTCCCATGCATAAAGAATTCAATATTGTTCTCTTTATGTCGGTCCTTTAGGTCCTTTTAAAAACAAAGGTTCTGATATTTTTCTCCTTTAGAGTTCACCGACAGGTTGAGCCCTTGGTAGTCTTGTGGGTCAAACCATACTATAAATGAAATTAAAAGTAACAACCATGAATAGTGAAATGGGATACCCTTGTCCTGTGCATTGATAGTGTCTTGTACAAGCTCATTCAATAAGAATTGATCTGAACGTCTGCCGTGCAAAGTTTTGCAAGCACAATTTCTTCCACAGTACATTGGTCTGGGAGAATTTTACAGAGTATCTTGGAGGATGAAACTTTGGTAGCAAAGTGAACAATGGCATTATTAATGGACTCAATTAGAAATCCCCTTTTGCTTCTTATTACGCCATATTTTTTTTCATTCGCGTAGCTATTGCTTCCTCTTGATCCTTTTTGAGAAGTGGTGCATGGTCCGTTCCTGTTGTGGATTTTCACAGCGCATACACTGTCGCTAGTCATTCCCTCTATGTTGTGGTGTAATTTTTCTATGTAGTCGATAAGTTCCTGGTAGCAAAAGTAATGGGGTGATCAATCGCTCCTTCCCCTGGTTGCGTCAATACCACGTCGAGTGCAACAGATGATGCATTGACATGAACATGAAATTATTTTTTCCAGTATCAAAATACAAGTATGGGTGCAACAACCATCTTGCTTTTCAGCTTGTCTAGACTCTCTCGACAGTCATCTCTCCATTGAAATTTAGTGTCTTTTTTCAGCAATCTCTTCATTGGGCCAGTCACCTCTGCATATCCTTTGATGAACTTTATGTAGTATCATGTATGCCCTATTATTTCTCTTAACTGTTTAACTATGGTAGGTGGTGGTATGTCAAGGATGATGACAATTTTGGTTGGATCAACCAAAATTCCATCACGATAGAACAGTACATGTCCTAACAGAGCTCCAAAAGGTGCACAAAAAATACACTTTCTTAAATTGAAGGAAATTTGATACTAGAGGCATCGTTCTAGCATCATTCTAAGACTTTCTAGGTGATCTTTTATAAGACCAAATATTGTCCAGTCATCAAAGCAAACTTCAATATATTTGTGTATAAAATATTTAAATGTAGCAACTACAATTCTAGAAAATATTGCAGGTGCATTCTTGAGTCTGAACGTCATTACCGTGTATTGGTAGAATCCCCACTCTGTCGCAAAGGTAGTCTTGTATCGATCCTGTTTTGCAATTCTTATCTGATGGTAGCCTGAGAATCCATCACTGAATGAATACATTTCTTGTCCTCTGACATTCTCCAATACCTCATATGTGAATGGGGTCGAAAATGGATCACGCAAGCATAATTCATTTGATTCCATGAGATCAACACAAATTCTCACTTCCCCTAAAGTTTTCTTGTCTTGTACTACAATCGGACTGATCCATTTTGATTCTTCAACTGGCTCTATCAAACCCGCCTCTAGCATTCGATCAAGTTCAACTTTAAATTTCTCTTTGTAACATGGGTTTAATCTGTATGGATGCTATTTGATCAGTTTGGAATTGGGCCTCAAGGGTACCTTCATTTCACTAAGGTCCCCATCTATGCCTTTCATTTCAAAAAAAATTGTAGGGAATAAATCCTAAAATTCATGTAGTAAGTCAGTGATCTTTCCCATAGTCTCATCGTCCGAGTGATCTCCAATATTATCAAATTTCGGGTCTTCAACCGACCCAATATTTACTTTCTTAATCTTAAGTGGTTTTAAAAATTGGTTAGTGGACATAGTAGCTCCTTCCACTGCATGCATACCTTCTGAATCAGATATATTTATCTCAAGTGGGTCATCATCATCCAATTCTCCCATAATATTGTAGCACTCCATCAAGTTGTGTACTATCATGGTGCATTGATGGAAAATCATGTCTGTGACCAAGATTTCTTCAAATATATTTCCTTTATTATTTGTAGCGCAACTTCTAGTGTCGGGTGTTCACTTGTGAACTCAAATGTCTGGGTGAAGCTTACAGCTACACTTTCCCTGTTGACAGTTCCTTGTTGCAGCTCCATTGAGGTGTACCAATTCCTTGGTAGCATTTCCAAAGTGTGGATGAATCGATGAACCCATTCTTGTCACATATATTGTTGCCAGTTCCTGCGATAATGCTCAATATGTTCCACAGGATCTGTCAGTCCTATATATTTGTGATCATGGTAACTGATCTCTTCCCCAAATCTGATCTCTAGTAATCCTTTACACTCTGGCCATTCAGAGATAGACTGTTTCTGTGCACCCCACCATCTAGGGGGCGTAACTTTCAGTACATAGTCCAGAGCGGACAATCGTTTTGATTATGTGAATTTTTCTTCAAATTATACCAGAAAAATATGCAAGGTTAGGTAATCATTCATATGTAGGAAACACACTTGCTTCAGCTCCTATCCTTTGGACAAATCTTATGATTCTTGCACATCTTCTCATGGAGACTTCATGTAGCCTGTTCTGTCAATTTTCCAGGGCATCACCTTAGTTGGATGTGCATGAACTTACACTCCGCCAACTCAGTTTCCCATCAACTATTGGATTTATATAGTCTTCTTTTAAAGACACGATGTTATACAACTGATCTAGATAATTGCCTTGACCTTCACTATGTACGAGATCAACATATCTCTTCCCTTTGAGCGGATCAATTAGCGTAACCACCCTTATTTCAGAATATTCAAATGATAAGATCCGTTTCTTGAAGTTTATAATGGTTTGGTTGTCTATTTCCCAATCAATTCCTAAGAGTGTAGGATATGGATTTGTGTCATCGAAATTGTCAATAACTTTGAAGTCGACATATGTTCTTAAACCTTTGACTTCTACAGGCACTTGAGTTTTTCTACCAATTGGTAGAAGCTTCGACTGGTTCACAAGCCTTAGTTGAATGGGAGACTAGTTTAGTTGCGGCTTATTCATGCTCTCCCATGTTTGTCTTGTCAATATATTGACATCCGAGCCCAAATCTAATATGATATAATCTATATCATAGTCTCATATCTGTGCAGTCATTTGCAGTTATTGGCATGTCTTCATTCTTTTCCCGATATGATTAACTCTTTTTCCAGGTCGTAGGTAATTTGGGGTTTCTTCTATTAGTGTTGTTAGTTCCGCGAAAACATCTTTATCATTGATTAGTGCTAAACAAATTTTGAAAAATTCCTTAAGCTTACTAACCATTTTTGTTGGTGGCTTCCTGATTAGCTGTTCAAATCGTTCTGGCATGGTCTTGACTTGTCCAGATGTCAATGGTTGATTAGCATCAACAAATTATGGTCGCACCTCTAAGAAGACTTCTTTCTCCTTTTGGACATCTAGTAGAGCTTTCTTTTGTGCCACTAGTCTCACCTGCGATTGTCCTTGCTGTGTGTTCTGGTCTGCTCCTGTCGCAGCACCTCCTCTTGTGACTACAATAATGTGAGGTTCTCTTGGTTCAGAGGAGATCATTTGAATGTTTTGATTGGTATTTGGATTTTGATTCTGCACTAGGTTGGGATTTAAGACAGTTCTAGCCCGCCATTTCATAATTAGTTGCAGACACAGTTTGAAAGTGTGATAAAATGCTTTACAATATGTACAAGTTTTTGCAGGGCTTTGACAATCTCAGGAAAAATGTCCCGGTTTCCCACAATTATAACATATGACTTGGCCTCTTCCTCGACCAAATCCTCCTCCTTATTGTTGTGCTCGATCTCTAAAGTTTCTACACCCCCTTTGTGAAGGGTATTGTTGTTGTTGAGGATATTGATTTTGTTGGTATTGTGGTTGAGGGTATTATGGTTGTTGATATTGATCAGGATGATACTGAGGCTGCACTCGTTCAACTTGCATCTAATCATCATTTTTCATTAAGTAGGTATCCATCGTCTTTTCTTGCAGTAGATGAAATGCTCTGCAGTCCTTTTCATCATGACCATCTGATCTACACAATTTACAGTACAAACTAGCTGGTGTGCTTACAATCTTTTGTAAGTACATACATTCTTCGGACTGGTGTCCCCTAGTTTGGCATATCCTACACCAAGGCATTCCTTGGTTGTTTAATGGGTTTGGTGCTCTTGCTATGACATAGTTCATGAGTAAAGGGCAATTGTCTTTATGGTGTCCATTTGTTCGACATCTTGTACACCATAGTTCTTCTTGAAATTCCTTCCCTCTCGTAATGTCCTAGAGCTGCACCGTAATATTGGTCATTTGTGACTGAATTTGCACCATTCCTGAACCAGTATCTCCAACGAGAGATGCTTCTAATTTCATTGATATTTCCAAGGCCTCTGTCTGCGACACTATTCTGTTGCATCAACGGGGTTCAGATATGTGGTAATTAGGCGACAATAAACTATTCCTTGTGTTGTACATTTGACATTTGGAAGCTCACTTTGGCCATCAATGCCTTAAATATATGGTCAAAGTGCTAAACAGATTCTATCAACAACTACTTAATCTCTTTGATTTTAGTGATGCACTATGATTCATATTTTGGCTTTTTGAACTCATTTATCAACCCCACTAGAATCTTGTTGAGTGTTTTCAGGACAACTCCTATTGGTAATATGGAAAATTTCATATACCAGTCGAGCGCACGACCTCGTAGAGTCATGATCATATGTTCTTTCTTGATATTCTCATCCTAGATCTGTCGCACAATCCACACAACTTCGTAAAGGAACCAATGTTGTTCTGGGTCTTCCAACCCATTTCCATTAAGTATTGGTAACTTAATGTCAGCTCCAGCCATTTCCTCTTCTTCGTCACAAGACCCTTCATCCAAGTATAACGCAAGCTCGTAGCCTTCTTCTTCTCTATTCGTACTGTAACTCCCTCTTCCTAACATAGTTTTTCTTCACTTGCATGATCTGAATCTTCTTCCGCTTCTTAAGAAGTATGACTCTAGTTCAGTTCCACTATCTCTTGGGAACATCTCACTTTAGAGTTCTACTGAGACATAGCCACTCTATTTCTATATAGTCTTGTTACATTCACAAAATACCTTTTTCAAATACAAGCATTTTTATCCACGTCTTTAAAGATGACAGGTATCTACTGCGTGGACCTTGAATTTTTTTTTCCTGCCTCATTGTATGAGGTTATTGTATCAACAACAAAATCGTTAATATATCCCTCTAGGATAATGTCTATACAAAAATATACAGCCCTTGACAAAGGGTTTCTTACTTCTTCTAGTTGTTCGATTAACTAGGGAATCCACTCCCTTGGTTCTCTGCCTTGAAAATTTGTTTGTTAGGTTGCTAACTTAGATAACCATTCATACAAAACAATGGGAAAATCAGAAAAGAAAATCTATTGAATGTCTGTGTAGATGTATCAGCCCAACCAATTTGTTGGGTTCCATCGATATCCTTCACTTTATTTTCGTGCGAATTCTAACTCTTTGGATTCCACCCAATATTGGATCTCTGGTCTCGTTGGTTGCCACAACATATCCCTCACCACAACAATTTAGGGTTCTGTTAACGAAACCATTTCATGGTTTTTCTCTATCCCTTTTTCTAGGGATCCCAACACAGGTTCAGTCCCTTTTGCTCAGCACAACAAATCCTGAGATATCGACCCACTAGAGCAGATCTTAGTCGGCAGCACCTATGACGGAGAAGTCGTCTCACCCGAGATATCTCTCTTTATGGGTAACTTCCTGAACCACATTTTTGTAGTTAGGTGGGAGGGTGTTTTAGTATCTTGGATCTGTGCCAAGGCTCTTAACGAAGTGCAGGGGTTGATTATTTGTGTTCACTTTGCTTCAACAACTAGGATACTCCCCAGATTCTCTTATGCAACCCATTAAATAAGCAGCAGACATGCAACATAATCATATCTGGTTAATACAATGTGACCATCATACATCTATTCATTTGTAAGAAAACCGACTTTCATTCATTCAATACAAAATTTACACTTATATATTAGACACATTCAACATTCACACATATATAACAAAGTATAACGTGGAAACCAATCCGGGTGAAAACCACAAGGTGCTCTTCATAGGGCATGAGGAAATAGATGCACCTTTTGTCTGCGCACTAAGCTACAGACTCTGCTTAAGATCTTATTATCTATCTTTACAAAATATTCCTCCCTCTCATGCTCTCTGATATTCTCTCTGTTCTCTTCCTACTTTACTCTACTAGTGATATGCACACAACCTGGATCGACTCAGCCTTTCCTACTCTTCTATGCACTCAGCCGCAGATCCCTTACTCTAATGCACTCAACAATCCAGAGCCACTAACCAGGAGCTCACGCTTTTCAGCTAGTAAGAGTCTACAATTCAGAGCTAACTGTAAATATTGACTAAAGGGATAATGTCTAACCCGCATACAGCTTGGGTTCCTTCTTTTATAGCCTTATTAGAGACTCGATACGAAATACATGCATACTTGATATTGACTCAATACCGAATCGATACAGATTCAATATAGACTCAATACTGACTTTGACATAGATTCAGTACAGACTCAATAATGACTCGATACAGATTTAATACAAACTCAATACTGACTAATTACAGACTCCTTTTCTATCGCTTTCTCAGCCTACTTTCTATATTAAGCCAACATGATGTCTTTCTTATTCTATCAACACCTAACAGGAGGCACTAACTACCTGACTTACAAAGATGCCTTCATGCATGTGGTTTCCACCGGATCTAGTTGAGCTCGTACCCACAATCTTTAAGGACTTTCACTTTCTTAGCATTATGTCTTACTGTCATTTTTCAACCGTTATGCTACTTGCACGCCTTCTGCTACTGATATTCTATCGTATATTCTTGTGTCGCACTCCATCCTTCTGTCGCAGCTTCCTCTTCTGACGTTTCCTTCTCCTCTTCTTCCTCTCTTTCACTTCCTATGTCGCAACATCCTTTCTCTTCTTGCCTTTATGCTGCTTCCTTAGTTGTAGCTCATTCTTCTCCCCTTTTATCTTTTCTCCATACTTAGGAATAATCCTGCATGAATTCCACCTTACTGTCCCTAGGACCAACACTATTTTAGACTTTTGGTCACTTTCCAAGTGTGCTATGATTGCCTCCACTTCGTCTGGAGTGCAACCAACTTGCTTCAACCTTTCTAGTGACAAATGTGATTCCGATATGCCTATCGCATGCATGCAAAATGCCACGATATCCACCACATCACGTGATGAATTATCTTCACTGGTATTTCTCTCAACACTCTTGGATACCTCCAAAATCTGTCATTCATCGACCTTGTCAAGACTTTGCTTGAACAAAACGCCATTGTCTTGGTCACCTAATGCCGTCTCCAACATGTTTCTCTTGGTGTCTTTCGCATTCATTGTTGGTGAAATAACCAACCTTTCCCCATGCTGCTACAAAGCATCCCCTAACTTGCACAATGACTCAACCTCTTACCAGATCGAGTTCGCTCGTTCTTCCAACAATTGTAGCCTCCTTCCAAAAGGATGACTAACTTCCTTAGTTGCATTTGGCTTCTCCTTAACCAAAATGAGGTTCTGCCTTAAGCTGCATTGAAGTGAGTCTTTGGACGTGCCTGGTTCTTCAGTCATCTGAATTGAAGACACATGAGGTCTATACCCCAACTTCCCTTATTGCTTTATAGGCATGCTCCATGATCCAGTATTTCTCAAGAATACCAAACAAATTGAGTGCAAAACCGGAATGTATTTAGCCAACCGAAGAAATTCCTATCCAAGGATCAACAGATGATCGTCCAATGGAATGAATTTTAACTCTAGGTTTCCATGCCACCTTCTAACTCGAATGTGTGCCGCGCTTATCCTCCCTGTCACTGACTTCACTTCTGAATTCATTAGCTTGAACTTCGCTTGACTGAACACTAGTGCACTATGTAAGGATGTTGTATTCTGGCTACTCACCAAGCTATGATTAGCACCCGTGTCGACCTATGCATAAACATTCAAACCACTCACCATCACTTCCACAACTTCTAGGCCTTGCTGCTTTGCTTGAAGACTAGTATCTCGAATTCCCATCATTTCTCTAAGGCAAGCTTCCACTGCCTTCATTGCTTCATAAATCTTATCTGAACATTGAGGTGCTTCCAACACCCTCATAGCTACTAGCTATGCTGTTGGACCTGTTATGGATGCCTTCACTGGATTACTCTTTGCATAATGGTCTCCATCACAAACATACTAGGCCACCGTCTTCTTTTTTGGCACCTCTGGTTGCTTCTGGTTTTACATCTGCTTGGTTTGTAGACCCCTGCAACTGATGTGTCTCTGATTTATTTGGTGGAGCCAAGTCTTGGAATGACCTATTCATCTCATCCTTAATTTTGTTCCAACACTCCTTCCTTGCATTCATCATGATTTCTGACAGTGTTAGCACCTCTAGCGAAGTCCCTTCCATGTCTATCGTGGAAATCTCCATTTAGTTTACCCAACGAAGTTTTAGCTTCTCTGGGTCCACTTAAACCGTGCCCCACCCTGAGTTAGCCATAGAAACAGGCGTTCTGTTGCGGAGCACTTTCAGACTGAGTGCACCTTCATTTGTTCTATTGAAGTGATCCTGCCCCACACGCACCTCCATGGAGCACTTCCTCCCAAGCACACCTCAAGGGCACCCCTCGAATGCTCTCCTGTTGCTGATGCGGGTGATTACTTGCTAAGAGCACTGCTGCCTCAGACATTACCTATGGCACACTTCACATGTGCGCACCTTACCGAGCGCTCTGTGGACTGTCGATGCATGCTGCTTTTACTTAAACATAGTCCAAGCACTCCTCCTTGGACACTCTCTTCCTGAGCACATTGTCTAAATTTCTTGTCGAGGTGCATTCTGTTGAAGGCACTGTGATGGAGCACCCTTCGTGAGCATCTCCTGAGCGCACTTTTGGGTGCTTTGTGGAGCGCTGCTTGCAAGCACGCACTATCGCAGGTTTCTCTGCCTGAGCGCACCCGAGACACGCCATCTTGTGCATTCTACCAGATCACATCACTTACGGACGCGCAGTGATGGAGCGCTCTTTGTGAGAATTTCCTGAGCACCCTTGGATAGGCGCTTTGTGGATCACTTCTTCCAATGGAAGCACACATCTACGCAAACCCTCCAATGGTTAGCGACTTCGTATGTGGTGGAGGTTTCCCAACTAAACACCTTTGAGAGCTTACACTGAGCTCCTTGTTCACCTCAACATCCAAGTTCGAAGTGTCCTGATGTTCGGCTCTTCGTCCCTTGGTTACCCAAATTGTTGAGTTTGCTGCAACTCTAAAAACATCTCATCTGCAGCTCTTGCGACTCAGAACTTCCTTCAGTGACTACTTGGAAACTTTGAGCGACCACTGAAGTGATCCTTAATGCACCTCGCCTAGTTCGCTCACCCCAACTATTTTCCAAGTGAAGAGAAACTTCACTACTCTGACACCACCTATCACAACCACGATCAAACGCACTTTTATTCTTTGTTTTAACCGAGGTGTGTGGAACTTCCCAGGAGGCTTTCCAATGACTTGGTCTCTCAAGAATGTCTTGGTAGAATGCGCCTAATCCTGCGGAATCTTACTTATCATTTTATCTTGTTACTTGTTTTACTTAATCGAATTTTAGTGCATATTTCATCAAGTAAATATACACATGAGACAAATATAATGGTGGGGTTGCCAAACCATCTTCCTCGTTAACTATTGTATTAAGAAACAAATTTGATAAAGATGAAGTTGCCACAAATTGACAGATCTCCAGGTGTGCACCCAACTAGCAAACAAACCTCCATTTACAAAATACAATAGTCGAGTTGACCCTTCTACAGGCTTCCAACTCTCTAGGTTGTCAACCGGCTATACCGTGTAGTTATTGTCAACTGTGACAGACTGAACTCTTCTGGAGCCCCGACTTGCCGTACCGACACTTCTTCCACAACCCTACTGCTTTTTTGAGTTAGAATTTTTTAGTGATTGTGCCTGTGATCGAGCTCGGATGCCTCCCTAGCTCGCATGTCTTTGGTGACTTTTCACTTGATCACTTGCTTGATGCCTTCCTTCCATTTTAGCGTCATGATTTTATAAGGTACATCACTTGAGTGAGAGCTTCTCCTAAGTTGGAATGTTCCTTTGATTGGCGTGCATACCAGCGCTAGACAATGCAATATCTCCTCTGCGGGTCCACTTCTTATCCAAGCACGCACGCTCCACTCGTCATTGCGCTTTCCGTTGGTCGAGTGTCGAGTGCTTGCGTGCACTCGCCTTTAAAACTCCCATGAATGTGCACTAAGTTAGTCATAACATCAAGGTGTTTGGTGCACTCCATATGGGCACTCGGTCCAACTCGCCAACCTGCTGAATTGGCGCTTCCACCAAGAGCGCACTCCTGGCGACTTCTATGGTCCGCCAAGTGCTCATTTAGTGGAGCGCTTGGGTTGCTTGGCCGTTTTTCATCCGAGATTCTTCCAAATGTGAATTCAACATTCCTCAAGAGCACTTCGGGCTCCATCACACTTCTTATGCCACTTACCAACGTTTCGTCAAGGTGCCACACTCATTGGCTTACCAAGCACCACCTGCTTGAGTGTGGGCTTCATTTGTGGGAGCGCGCCTATGCTTGGTTCGTGTGCCCCGCCGTCATTCCATCGATTGGTCAAGGTGTCCACTTACCAATTCTTGCTACCAAATGTTTGTCTTTCCCAACAAGGCGTCTGAGCCAGCTCTTGGGCGGGCGTGAGGTGCATGGCTGTAACAACTCATTGCATCACAACTCACTATGTCGCAACTCATGGTTAAGTGCCAGAAGGAATAGAGTCTTGTACATAAAAGTTTGGAAATATTACTTTTTAAGCCATACTTTAATATGGTCAGGTAATTATTTCTTAGTTAAAATATTATAACATTTATATTAAAAAGAATGGATTTATTTATATGTTTTAACCTAATGATTTTAGGTAAGTTAAACTCCTAGTGAAACTTAATGCATTTTCTACTACGGAGTAAGAATAAAATAAAAGGGGTATGTCTACATATTTTCTTAGCAATAAATCTAAGGTTAACTTATGTTTTGTAAGTGCATACAAACATAGTTGCATGAGTATTTATGAATCTCAAGATTTTGCTATTATTGATTTTGTTTATTATACATTTGTATAAGAGTTCATGGGTCTTATGAAATAGTTTAAGCTTCCGCTATTTACTTATGATAATTTAGCATTTTAATATGTACTTGTAACAAATATGCATATAATATTGATATAAGAAAAATTGTTGTGAAGTCTGGTGTGACACGGGGTGTGTTACAACTTGGTATAAGATCTAAGGATTCAACCCTTAGCCTCTAGGATGTGTTTTCATATTAAGAGATTTGTGCTATTTAATTTATTTAAATTTATATTATGATTGAATTAAATGTATCAATGGGGTTAGTGTAATACATTATGCATATGAATTTAGTTGTGAACTAACAAACCTGGATAAATTTCACATTGTTAGAACAATACAGTTTTCCAAGGCCTTGTAATTGCTAGTTGCCAGAGTAGTGGGCAAGCAGAATTGCAAGAGGGATGAGAGGCCTAAAATATCACAGTTTCCAGAAGAAAGGAGACTGGGTGATGACCAAATGACATTGTCAAATGGCCATAGGTCTGAAATGGAACCCAAGGAATTCTTCCAGACTTTGAAGAATATTCAGGTTGGAAATGAAAAGATTCTACAGTACATGGAGCGACATAATCAAATTAACCAACAATTGATGCAGAATTTAATGCAGATGCATGATAAAGTGTAGCAAGTACCTTCGGTGATAGTAAGGGAAGGAGAAGTTTCCTGAACAAAGAAATTTCATATAGGTACCAACATTCCAATGACCGGGATGTGCATTCCCAACACCATTCAATTGGTAGCCATCATGGAGATGTGAAATATGAATTTCATCACAAGCATAGCCCTAAAATACAACAGAAAATAAAAAAGAGACGAAAATGTATTACAAGGTGAACTAAGAAAACTTAAACCTCCTACCTTCGATGGAGAGAAGTCTGGGGAAGTTGCATAGATGTGGCTTCAAGTGATGAGAAAGTATCTGCAATTACATGACTATTTAGACAATCAAGAAGCCATGACTTCCATATTTAACCTTCAGGGAAAAGCATAACATTGGTGGGAATAATTGAAGAAAGTAGAAGGTCCAGAAGAGAGGAAGATATCTTGGAAAAGATTTCAGAAGAGAGCAAGAATATTTATTACATTAGTATTACGATAAGAAGATGCTTGAGTTTTTTGAACTTTGATTGGGTAACATCACTATGGATGAGTATGAAAAGAGATTTTTGGGGTTGTTAAGCTATGTGGCTTTTATTCAAGAGGATAAAGTAAAAATCCAACGTTTCCTTAGTGGCCTGTCAACATTCTATAAATACCGGATTAATTATGATGAGCCACTTACATTGAAAGAGTGCATAAGGAAGGACAAGTGCCTGTATGAACAAGGAAAGAACAAGAAAGACCTTCACAAGAGATGGAAAAGTAATATGAAGACAAAACATGAACATAGGAAAAATGGATTCAAGCCCTTTGGTGGTAAGCAATAACCCTTCAGTTCTTTCAAACAACCACATCAGAAATGGAACCAAGGATAAATGAATCCATTGGACAAGGGAAGTCAACACCGATTAAACGTTGGAGTAGTTGAGGTGACCACTATCTCAGCTGTTGTCCTGAGAAAAAGAATAAGGATTCCAGAGTTTATAATTTAAAGGAAGCATCTATAGTGGGGGATGTAGCTCATAACTTTCCACGTATCTATGCAACTTTGGAAAATCTCCAAGTAGATCATCGGTAATCAATGATCAAAATTGAAGGTAAAATAAACAATTTACTAGTTTCAATTTTAATTGATTCCGGAGCTACATTCAGTTATGTTAATACTAACTTGGTTGAAAGATGAAATATAGTGGGCAAAAAATTGCATAAGCACAGATTGGTGCAATTAGCTACATGGATGCAAAGGAAACTTATAACAATGGCTGAAGACTGTAAGTTTACCATGAATGGGTTACAAACCAAATCTAATTTTGACATAATCCCTCTAGTATCTTATGACATTTTTTGGGGAATGTATTGGCTTGAGTCGCATCATGTGATTCTATATTGCCACAACAAGGTTGTGACTTTCCTGGATGAGGATGGAAATTATGTATAATTAAAAGGAATACCTAGAGCGATTACAATAAGGAAAATATTGAACATACAATTGAAGAAATACATTTGAAAAGGGTGCTACTATACATTATTCAAGCTAAAGAATTTCCAGTTGAGAAGAATTTTCAGTGAGTATGAAGACATCCTTTGTTGGGCCTAGGGAAAAGTGAATTATGCTTAAGTATGGAAATGAGCTAAGGCATAATAAGAGAAAGGAGTTGAGATAGAAGCAACACCATAAGGAAGGAAGAGAAGATGAAGGAAAAGAAGGAAAATGAAGTGCGACAAAAATAGAGAAAGAAGAAGGAATCAAGGAAAGAAGCAGTTCAAGAGGAAACTGCAAAAGCCATGACATAAGAAGATGTGAAACTAAAGAAGATGTGCGACAAAAGGATATATATGACAAAAGGAAGATGTGTGACAGAAGGAAGGAATGTGATAAGGAAAGGTGCGATGAATAATAGTACCAGAAGGCGTCCAGTGGTATAACGACTAGAAAATGACAGTACAACATAACGACCAGAAAGTGACAGTTTGCAAAGATCGTGGGGATGAGGTTGGACATAGTCGATGAAAGCCACACGTAAGAAAAACATATTTGTAATTTGGACCAGTAGTGCCTACTTACATGTGTTTCTAGAATAGGAAAGACATATTGTTGGGTAAGTATAGGAAGTCGATTGATAAAGCAACATGCAAAGAGTTTGTAAAGAGTCTATAAAAGGAGGAACTATTGATTGCATGGGCAGACCCGGGTTTACTATAATTAATCAACAACACCCAAAACTCACTGGCCCTTTCGGCGACAGACCACGAAGCGATCTGAAGTCTCACCCGAAGTGAATCTAATGGGTTGGCCAAGACTCAAGTGTCTTGGACCAGGTTCTGCACATCCTACTTCTTTTCTCCTACTCCTACGCACCTCTAGATCAACTAGCTCTGCGCATCGCACTTCCCGTCTACTCGCAGCACTTTTACCCGTGCGATGCTTAACCCCGCGCAAGTCGCGTTATTTCCCTTCGCGTCGCACAACTTCCACTTACTCACAATATTCCCAGCCTTACCGCATCTCTGCGCACCGCGGAACGCCCATCCTTTCCTCAACGCTAAGCCCTCAGCTCGTAGTATCGCGCACCGCAGCTCCTCTGCCAATGCGGTACCGCCTCTCTGCGATATCTCACCACTACGACTTTGCGCTCTTGACGTTGATTGTGCCGATGTGCGAAACTCTACTTCTCAGAAGTATATTGTGAGTAACTGGTAATTAGAGACAGACGTAACAGAGTCTTTAAACAACCTACTAAAATGCTTCAACTTATCTTTATCCTCTTGCATTATCACGAGCGGAACAATACATACATTCATCCACAGCAACTAACATTACATGCATAATAACCAGTAACACTTAAGCAAATACAGTTACATTCATACAACACATAACACACAGATTTAACGTGGTTCACCCCCGGGATGGGAGCTACGTCCACCAAACTGTGCTTCTATTATATATCTTGAGGGAAGTTAGCACAGTTTGTTGCACTATGTATGCAGCGCAAGGTCTCTTCTAGACCTCTGGTCTATCTCTATGTTTCCTTTCTATCAATATATTCTTCCCTCTCTGTTTTTTTCTGTGAATGGTTACATACAGACTCAAATGACTCATAGACACTAGGTGTCTGGATCTTTACAACACAGTCTGTCTGACTGATTCCTGAATCTACAAACTACCAACTGACCAACAATCTAACTGACCGATTAGCTAACCCTTTACAATACAAAAATGCAAGCTTTTATAGGCATCCCGAAGGTCGTGCCATTACAACACTGTGGGCCTGTCCCAATAGTAACCCCATACCCTAAATAGTGACAGTCGGTCCTCTCTGTCCTTGAGGTAGCCGCTTCCCGTCACACTGCAGCTCTCTGCAGTCTTCCATGCTTCCCGGCACTGACCATGGGTACTATGCACCGCTTCTCTTCCTGTCCTTCACCTTAAATGCTTGAGCCTCGTTGCTCCTTCTTCTTTATGAGGGTCGTTGAGCCCTCCTATCTTCCGCCGCTGCCTTCAATGTAGTGGTTGAGCTTTCTTCTCTCGGCCGCTCAGGTACCGTTGCCTTCTTGACTTTTCTATCCGAAAGTCATGGTTTCCGGCTCTGCTCTCCGACTGGAAACGTGCTACGCCGTCGTAGCTCTGCCCTGTCCTTTTTCTGCCAAAACTTCTCTCTTTCCGCCAAAATTAGCAGCTTCTTCTGTAGCTGCGGGATCCTGCTCCAACAGTCCCCTAACACTTACTTGTGGCTCACCCCGAGCCACTACCAGCAGGTGTCTCCTGTTGTAGCTTCTCCTTCGCCTCCTGCGAAGTTTTCTGTAACTTACCCCGAAGTTCTGCAACTTCATTCTTCATTACCTCGGCACGCTCTTTCTGGAGTTTCGGTAACTTAGCTCGGTGGGCTTTGTGATGGTTTCTGCCCTTAGTCACGGTGTCGTTCTCTTCGCTCTTTCATCTTTATGAGCGCTCTAGTGTTTGAGAAGTGTTCCACAGATATCCTTTCCTTCTTATCTGGGTTAGAACTTTTATCACAAGGAAAATCTGTATCTTCCAGCCTCCTCAAACCTTTCCTTCCATCTAGAGCCTCGTGGACAGAGAAGAAGCAACCCATGAGCTCCGCTCCGAGGACAAGCCTTTGTCCTCATTCTGGAAGTCTCCCCTCCGCTGGGTTTGCAATCTTCTTCCACTTCTCTTCTCTTCGAAGTGGTCCAGGTCCATAGGCTGCCTTGGATCCGCAGGGTGCTGTTTTGCCTTTTCTTGCTCAGCAACCCTCTCCAAGCATGCACGCTGCCTCTGATCTATGACAACCATATGTTGTTTCTTTACCTTAGGAATCTTTTGTTCTTCCGTTAGCTGATCAGATGGGTCGGCGACCTTCTCCTGTTGCTTTCTTTTTCTGATTTTTACCTTCCTTGTAGCGGGAGATTTCTTCTCATCGGTCTTCTGCTCTGCTTTCTTATCTTCAGTGGTCGGCTCGGCGTTCTTCTTCTCCTTAGCGGAGCCTTTAGTGACAACTTCTACTTCTGGCGCTTGACTCTTCATCCCTAGCGACTGTCTAACTTGTGCTATACTTAGTTTCACAACCCTGGGCGATGTTGTCATGGTGGATCTACGGTCACCAGGACCAGGGTCAAAACATATTAACATGCCTTCTAGAGGTTAGCTGTTAGTCAGAATCCGCTTGGCTCAATACTCTGGGCGTGCAGTGGCTTCGAACTCTGGAAGTCACGGTACTCTGTAACTGGATTGGCTGATACTGCACAGGGGATACTCAGGACTGCTCTATATGGCTCTCGGATGTTTGCAAATGTGACTCTCGTACCTGGGTAGTTCCTATATTTATGACGAGTCAACGCTCCTGGATGGGGCGGTCATCCCGGTAAAACCCGTCGGACGTAATTATTGCCTGGATGATGCCATGCCCGCCATTCTGATCCTCAATTAATGCGGAAATCTGCTCACGTGCTACTTGAATTGTGCGTGCTCAGGTGTCAGTCTTGTCAATGATATTGCCAAATCTAGAAACTTAATGAGACCTGCCGCCAAATCTACGGTAAGGGATACCGGTCATTTCCTCATTAACTGCCTGTCAGACCGTGACTTAACGGTCCACTGTAAGTTGCCAAACTGGACATGTGGCATTGCTGCGATGTAGCCTCCTTGTCACCTGCGCAACCAATTTTTTTTTTTTTTCACTGTGGGCCTGTCCCAACAGTAACCCCATACCCTAAATAGTGACAGTCGGTCCTCTCTGTCCTTGAGGTAGCCGCTTCCCGTCACACTGCAGCTCTCTGCAGTCTTCCATGCTTCCCGACACTGACCATGGGTACTATGCACCGCTTCTCTTCCTGTCCTTCACCTTAAATGCTTGAGCCTCGTTGCTCCTTCTTCTTTATGAGGGTCGCTGAGCCCTCCTGTCTTCCGCCGCTGCCTTCAATGCAGTGGTTGAGCTTTCTTCTCTCGGCCGCTCAGGTACCGTTGCCTTCTTGACTTTTCTATCTGAAAGTCATGGTTTCCGGCTCTGCTCTCCGGCTGGAAACGTGCTACGCCTTCGTAGCTCTGCCCTGTCCTTTTTCCGCCAAAACTTCTCTCTTTCCGCCAAAATTAGCAGCTTCTTCTGTAGCTGCGGGATCCTGCTCCAACAGGAACCAAAGTTGTATGCGGGTTAGCTTCTCCACTGTTAGCTTCTCGGTTGTTAGAATCTCCCTTATTCTTGTTGTCTGTTGGTTTGCTAAGTGCATGGAGCCGAATATTTGTAGCTGAGTGCCCAAAAGTGTAGGAGAAGTTGAGTCGATCCATGCTGTGTGCTAATCGTTAGTAGAGTAAAGTAGGGAGGGAGTAGAAGAGAATGTTAGAGAGAATGAGAGGAAGAAAGAGTCTATGTAGATAAAGAAAAATATCTAGAACAAAGTCTGCAGCTTAGTGCGTAGAAAAAAGGTGCATACATTTCTCATGCTAGATGAAGAGCGCATTTGTGGTTTTTTCACGGATGGGTTTCCACATTAACTACTGTGTCGAATGTATGAATGATGAATGTGTTTAAGATGCATGTAAATATGTTGTTGTGAGTGAATGTCTATGTATTTTATTATAAAGAGTATATTGATATCTGTTTCACTGTTGTTGTGAGTGTGTGAATGTACTTATGCTGCATTGGGTTGTCCGGTGTGTACATGCAGCTTGTCCCACTATGACCCGCGTACATCAGGAAATGTGCCCAAAAAATAAATATTTTGGAGTTTTCCTCATAGAGTTACGAATAAAATTGACCTTTGGCCTTCCATATGCCTAGAGACGCTCCGAATTGACCCTTCACTTCCTATTGAAGGGATATATATTGGGCCCCTTAGATACATTGGAGGAGGAGAAAAATTGAGAGCAAGGAAACTACAGTTCATTTGTGCCTCATTCACATATGCTTGAGTCTGCATTGCCTTTGTCCTTGTGAGCATCCATTGTTGATCTTCCCAAGATTTCCTTTGCATTGTGAGCTTGCCATTGAGATGGAGGATTGAAGTGGTGGAGGCCCAGGTGGAGGAATTGGTTTCTTCGTTTCGACGAGGTGCCGGCAGAGGTTGTCACTTGTATCTTTGTTCATTATTAATAGAAATACTCATTTCTCGTCCATTGTATGTGTGTAACTATGTATGATATTTATCCATGGATGATGTAGTTACTTTGATTTATATATATTGGTATTATGTATGCTAGAGTAGGCCTAACACTTTAACATATATCATTCTTGTCTTGTTCATTGTTGTTGAGGATGAATTGTACGTACAAGTGTGGTTGAAAATATCAACAGGGATTGACTACAACCTTCCGGAATAATGTATGCCTTCCATCCCTTAGTGTTAGTTCTTTTGATATCTACCGCATATCGAAATGGGTTTGTTTCTAATGTCATTCAGTCTGTTGTGGTCCACACCAAGCCATAGGAAATATTCTCCGTAATAGAATTGGCGACTCCATTGGGGAATTTCCTTGGTTTTGTTTGGGGTTTGAGTGCATGGTGTGCTTGAATTGCTCTTTGTTTCTCTGAGTTTCTGTGCTGGGTTATGAAGTGTGTGAGCCCTTAGGTGTCCTTTTGAAGTAATTTGGATGTTGGCCTTGTTTTTTCCACCTTCCTCTTGCTATACGTGGGTCATAGAGATATTAGTTGCTTATACACATAGGCTTTTGTACTAATAGTCACATATACACACGGGTTTTCTTTGAACAATCACGTATGCCCCTTTGTTTGAGTGAGTGCTTGATGTTTGAGATATGTTGGGTGGGTTTTGAATGTTGCTGACTCTTCCTGGGTGCCTTTGGTGTCTGTTTGCTGCTTCTGTTCCAACCAGAGACCTTTTTTCTGTTGCTTTTTAGTTAAGACTTGTTCTTGTCATCTTTCCCCCTTTTTGTTTTGGTATTAGTGCATTAGACCTTTTTATCTCAGAGTCTTGCTTGGCTTGTGTCTGAAACTTGCTGCAGGGTCTAGGAATTTTAGAGTCTTTTTACTGCATTTACATATCATTTATTTCAAAAATAAAAAATATTTTATTTTTGGCATGTTTATGCATGATGCATTTGCATGAAGTAGTACTTGAATTAGGTTTTACTTAGTTGAGTAGTGATCAGGATTTCATATAGGGAAAAGTTACACTGACATTTGAAGGAAAAAATTATGCATCTCATGTAGTGGCATACCCTTTTCTTCATCATTAAAGACAACTTGCACTTGGCATTGTTTTTTAGGTGTCCATTTTTACTTCACTTGCTGAGTCATAATATCACTAGTTGCACGATTATTTCCTTTGAGTAATCACAACCTTAAAATAAACACTTAATTAAAATGAATTACACTCTTTATTTGATAGTGGTGCATCAACAAGCTTAGGTTTTAGAGTCTTGGAATAGGTTGTTGTGAGCATAACATTTCTCCAAGACTACTAAACAAAACAAGTAGGTTTCTGTCCATGTGAGAGAGTGAAATCCTTGATATAATTAGTGTTCTCATGAGGCTCCTCTTACACAGGAGTGAAGCACAAGGCATCATACACATTTGAGATGGGGATATCCCATTTCTGCTCTCTGTGCATCACCGGATATAATTCTAGGATCTTATTCATATCTAGGGGATTTTGAGGTACCTTTGGTGCTTTCAAGCTTTGGGATTTTTTACCCTACCCATACGGTAGATCCTGCCTGCGACTGTCTGCCTGAGCATTGGCTATATTGGGGTGACCTTAGTTGCCTTACCTAGGTATCAGAGAGGGTACTTGCAAAGGTTATTCTGTGACTATCCTGGATAGGTAGGGGTCAGACAACACAGTTTTTTTATGCATTGAAGCCGAGGGACACTATAAATTGTTACACACCTCCACTTATAGTGTATGGGAGTCTCAGGCCTATCCTAAGCGAGACATACTTGCTTCATTCAGGAGCTCATTTATCCTCCCTCTTGGCTTGCTTGAATTTGGATTAGATTTTCTTAGGAGTGTACTCTTTGTGCACTAGATTTCTTTAGGGTTCGCTATTGGTTGAGTCTATTTTATTTTTTGGAGTCATTGTGGAGCAAGGTCCAACACCCCACCGATCTCATCATTTGGCAAGGATTTTTCCTTGCAGATCTATTACTCCTCCTCGCAAGAGGATGAGACATTCTAGGCATATTCATACACACTTTGATTTGGCACACCACTCTCATGAGTACTACATTTGAGCATGTAGAGATCCATCATTATCCTTCCTCCAGGAGGGGGAATGTGACTTAAACGAGACCTAGGACACCAGTTGAAACTGATCCTCACGGGACTGGCACTTCTCATGATTCACATACCCAGCAGTCAAATTTCGCAGTTGCTTTTGGAAGGAATTCCTTGCAAAGGTCAGGTGAAGAGACTCACCATGTTCCCTTGAGCTCTGGACCTTTTATATTTGGCATGCCAGATATGACTGATAGTTTTTCGTCATCTTTCGTAGACCCTGGTAGAGGTCCTAGTGTTGTCCCTAGGGGCACTACCATTCCTTTCCATGCCGATAGCTTTGGTAGTGGTCATATTACACCTTTCGCACCATTTGTGGGAGGATTTTCATACCCCTCATCCGAACATAACACTGGGATACCTTTTCACGGAGGTGACCATAGACACATGAATGTTGGAGGTACATCTTATATTCCATCCTATGTTCCGTCGTCCATTAGAAATTTCCTTCAAATGCATTTCTCATGACACACCCTCCTCATAACCCACACGGTCCTTAAGGTTAGAGTGATGCCTCTAACCATGTTATTCCCTTGTCTACCGGTACGTTTGTGTCAGGAGGTTATGTACCTCCTTATATACCCGGGGGGAAACCCATTTACCAAAACCACAATTATGGTTATGTAGCACCCCAGTCTCAAGGTATGTCGAATTATAACATTCCCATGTATCCTTTTATGGGTCATCTTGGAGGAGGTTATTATCTGAATGTCCAGGGCCACGGTATTTATAATAATCAAACCTATATGAATTAAACTTTTCAGGGAGAATGGAACCCCATGGCATAACCTGGGCTCTCTTTCTTAGCTACTTTGAACTTTCCTAACCTGCCGAGATTGTCCAACGATCTAGTTTCTCATGATCCGATGTGGTCGGTAGTTCCCTCTAAACTTTCTTTTGACATTCCTAAGTTTGAAGGAAAGGGTGTTGAGGACCCCAGAGAGCATGTCATCACTTTCCACCTATGGTGCTCTTCGAATTCTTTGAATCATGATTATGTTCACTTGAGACTGTTTCAACGCACCCTCACGAGACCTACGGTGAAATGGTATATAGAGTTGCCTGGGGTAACATATCGTACGTTCAATGATCTAGGCTTAAAATTTTTGAACAACTTTCAACTAGCAGTACATTACGATGCTGGTATTGAACTCTTGTCGACATTTCAGCAAGACAAAGCCACACATATTTTTGATCACATTCAGGAGTGGTGTAGCCACACATATTCCACTCGAGTTTTTATTGGAATGGTTCCTTAAGTCTTTATTGCCTTATATCGCAAAGGATGTTTCGACACCCAGAGTTATGAATGAGGAATAGACAATTTTCTGAGCTCAACAGTTGGACTTGATTTACACTCAGTCTGCGCTGTTATATGAGATTATCCCTAATGCACCGCAGTCTAATTTCGATCCTAAGTTTAAATCTGGACCACATGCCAATGTCATTGTTTTTTATGTGAGTACGAAAGTTGTAGACCAAGTTACAAATCAACTGAGAAATTTGTCTATTAATCAGTTTGTGACCGGACACGCTATGACTTTGTCTAAACCCACCCAAATGGTGGATGTGCTTTTAGTACAATCATCGTACCAGAAGGGTAACCGACAGCCCGAACGAAATAATAAAAAGGGAAGAAACAATAGGAGGGGTGGGAATAAGAAGGAGAATGCTAACAATGACAAGAACGATAGTGATGCTGGGGGGGGACAAGAAGTCTAAACGTAAGGTTAAGTTCCCTTGTAAGCTTTGTGGGGGAGATCACCTCACTTACTTGAGCCCTCGTATCGATGAAGCCTCAAAATTCATTGCACATAGCCCAGCTGTGTTAACGTACCCTTTATTGCATAACCAAAATATGAATTCGAGGAATGTGGAATCCAGAATATCTTTTGGCGGGCATAAAAACCTGTTGAATGTTGAAGGTGGCCACAATTGTATCAACATTATGTCAACATCTAATGTTGTGATGCGGGCTAAAGATCATGGTTCGTTGCAACCCAATGTGGGTAAAGAGCCTGCACCTCCCAAGGTTCCTTTACATATTGATAAGCCTAAAGTTATACCTCGCATTGCTAAAGGAGTCCTAAATCGCTCAGGGAACAATCCTAATGCTAGAGCTGCCCAACACTATTCTATTGTCAAGGATTTGGGTCAGACTCCTTGTGCAATGTTAGCTTTGGAAGTCCTTTAGACTTTCCCTTCGTAGAGAAATGATTTATTGACTACCCTTGGGATGGTTGATTCTCATCCTTCCATAGTGATTAGATTCGAAGCCCATGAGGTCCAAACTCTCTTTCCTTACCATGTGTCTTTCCTAATCCATGTGGAGGGTATGAACAACATGATCAAATGCATAATGGTTGATAAATGCATTGCAGCCTCTATGATGTCTCTATCTTGTTGGAAAGGCCTTGGCTCACCCCATTTTCAAAGTCTAGAACCAGGTTGACTTCCTTTCATGGACATTAAGTTTTCGGACGCGTGGTATTCTTCCTTCTCTTAAGGCCCAGTTGGGAGGGAAGACCGTATCCATTGAGGTCGAGGTGGTTGATGTGCCCCTCAATTACAACCTTCTACTGGGTCGTAAATAGATTTACAATATGAGAGAGATTGTGTCTTCCATATTCCATGTTATTTCCTTCCCTTTCGAAGATCAGATTATCACAATCAAGAAGATGTCTTTCGATAACTCCAATACGTCATCATCTCGAGATCTACCATCCCGGTTATTGATAATTCTCAGTCAGACACTGAGAATGTTGGTGTGGGAATGTATTCGTCTTTGATGGGAACTCTTAATATTTCTGCACCAATCCTTACTATAGGTTCCACTCTTGGTGGTGAATCATTGTCGTCGAGTCCGGTCCCATTTTGCACTAAGTATTTGGAGGACCCTTGGAGTATCCCTTCTACGAGCACTTCAGATGAAGATCCTAGACCTTCCAGGATGGAGATTCCATTGTCCATAGCAGAGATTGCTTATCAAGCTACTCATGATCCCTTTACAGACCCTAGTCCATCCTCTTCACGGACGAAGGAGGAAGACACATTTGCACTGCCCGCTTGGGTAGTTGCATCATCACGCTGACATGAATGCTCCGATGATGCTTTTCCTTCTGATGGAGCAATTCTTGAATCCATGAATGGTTTGGAACGACATTGGGAAGATTTGCACCATCGCTCTTACTTCCTCCTAGAGCTTGAACAAACTGAGTGTGATGACTTTAGGGCGACCCTTAGCAAGAATATTGGTAGTCCCATGATCCCATTAGGCACTCATGGTATATATGCCAAAGGGAACATTGCGGATTTGTCACCTACAATCGCTATCAACATTTCTTGGACTCCTGACAAGATAGAAAACATTTACATTGGGGAATATTGTTCTACCGATGAGATTAAGGCATACACTGAGCTCTTTAAAGAGTTCCGTGATGTTTTCACTTGGTCGTACGACAAGATTCTAGGAATATACCCTCGAATTGTCAAGCATGAGATCAAAACTTATCCTGATGCTAGGCCTGTTCGACAACGTTTATGCACGATGAATCCCCATAAGGTGCCTGGCATTAAGGAATAGACAGAGAAGTTGCTCAGGATTTATCTATCCAGTTCCGTTGACTAAATGGGTGTCCAACCCCGTTTTGGTTGATAAGAAGCAAAGAACCATCCATATATGCACTAAATTTAGAGAGCTGAATAAGGCCTATCCCAAATATAACTTTCCCACTCCATTCATTGATCAAAGTTTTGAAGAGTGTGTGGGAAGCGAGGTATTTTCGTTCATGGATGGTTTTTCAGGATACAATCAGATCCAGATCAAACTTGAGTACCAACACAAGACAACTTTCATTTGTCCTTAGGGAACTTTTGCATATTGGAAAATTCCCTTCGGCCTTAAAAACATCGTATCTATGTTTTAGCGGGTGATGAAATTTTCCTTTCATGACCTTAAGCGAATTATTGAAGTTTACTTGGACGATTTAGTTGCTCACTCTCGTTTAAGAGTGGATCATCATGATCATTTACGCTTGGCTTTCGAGAGATGTCTTCGTTATCAAATCCAGTTGAACCCTCATAAATGCATCTTTTGCATGAAATTAGGTTGGTTATTGGGATTCATCGTTTCTAAGGAGGGGATTAGGGTCGATCATCTTATGGTTGAGGAAATACTTAGATTGTCTCCCCCACGCACCATTAGACACCTTCATAGTCTCTAAGGGATGACTAACTTGTTACGAAGGTTTGATGTCAAATTTTCCAATTTGACCAAGGGTTTCATGCACCTTATGAAGATGGACACTTCTTTTATCTGGGATGAGCGAGCCCAAGATTCTTTAGATGCATTGAAGAAATCCTTGGCATCGACCCACGTGCTTAGTCCACCCGACTGTAGCCTTGATTTCTTATTATACGTGGCCACATATTAAGAGATGATTAGGATGGTTTTGGTTCAAGAGGACGATGAGCTCCAAGAGCATGTTTAGTCGAAACCTTATAGATGTCGAACTTTGTTACACTCACGCTGAGAAGCTAGATTTAACAACCATTCATGCGGTTCAGCGGTTAAGACATTATATACTCCTTCACCAAACTACGGTTGTGCTTCATATAAATCCATTTCATTTTGTCCTAACCAAATATATGATATGGGAAAATATAATAAGTGGATTGTTATCTTGCAAGATTCCGATCTCAAGTTTTTTTTTCGAAAAAATCGAAGAAATCGTTGTTATTTGCAGAGCTCATGTCATATTTTCCTAGTTTGGACGAGGTTGAGATTCACACAGATTATTTTGTTGATGAGCATATCTTTCTCATCTTGATTGGAGACCCTTGGTATGGTGACATCATAGCATATTTACATACTTTGAAGGTTCGTCCTCACCTCTCACGGGACTAGTGTCGACGGCTATGACTTGTTGCTAAGAATTACCTCATTATCGATGAAACTTTGTTTCGTCGTGGGGTGGATTCCATTTTACGTCGATGTTTGACTCATGAAGAGGCTGAGATGGTGTTGAATTATTGCCATGATGGGACGTGTGGTGGTAATTTATTTGGGCTTGCTACAACCCAAATTTTTTTGAGAGCGGGTTATTACTGGCCATCGATCTTTGAAGATTGTGTTAATGCAGTCAAGAGATGCCACCCTTGCCAGGTGTTTGCATGGAACATTCGTTCACATCTCGCCCTATTACACCCTATTATCACTATTGGTCCCTTCACCAAGTGGGGGGTTGATTTTATGTATTACAACCCAGATTCGGGTAGGGGGAACCATCACATCATAGTGGCAGTGGATTACTTCAAAAAATGGGTAGAGGCTATGCATACCATCAAATTAGACGGTGAGACAACCGCTCACTTCATGTTCAATCAGATTATTACTCGGTTTTGTATCCCATGAGAGATTGTCACAAACCATGGCAAGCACTTTCAAAATAGGATGATGGATGAGTTATATTCGAAATTGGGGTATAAGCAAGAGTATTCATCTTCTTATTATCCTCAAGCAAATGGATTGGTCGAAGTTATTTATAAATCCCTTAAGTCCATTCTGCAAAGAACCATTTCACAAAGCAAAAATAATTCACACATTATGCTTTACCCTGCTTTGTGGGCCTACCGAACCGTTGTTAGGACTGCCACTGGTTTTTCTCCATATCAGTTAGTACATGGGGAGGAGTCGATACTACCGATTGAATTCGATATCCCTTTGTTTAATCTAGCCATATAAATCTTACCAGAGACTTATGATCTGGAAGAACGTCTGGTCCACTTAGAACACCTTGATGAGCAGAATTGGGATGCCTTAGTGGCTCTTGAAGTGAATAAACATCGCGTTAAGGTTCAGTATGATAAGTCTGTCCATCCCCAAATATTTAGTGAGGTTGACTTGGTTATTTAATATGACCAAGCTAGTGAAAGGTTAGGGGCAGGTAAGTTCAACCCCATGTGGCATGGGCCTTACATGGTTAAATGAGTTTTAGATAAGGGAGCATACAAGCTGGAGGATTATGAAGGGACAGTCTTGTCGGAGCCCAGAAATGGGATTTATCTTAAAAACATTTATGCTTAATGCTTAGCTAAGGCTAATATTTTGTATATTAATGTACAGTTGTATACTTTGTAGCGATTCGGTTTGTTGACATGATTTCCTTTGTTGTGGCAGATGTCCACTGGATCTTCAATATATGTAGGATATGCTGACGGTGCCAGCCTCCATACCCAGAACTCAACCTCGACTGCTTGGGTAATTTATACATCTATGGGTCATGTTGTGTCTTCAAGGGGTGTATGTCTGGAAGTGTCATCCAATAATGTTTCTGAATATTGTGCTGTGATTGAGCTACTACATGATGCCATCTCTCATGGTATTCGATCCCTTGAAGTATGTCTTGACTCGCAATTGGTTGTATCATATTTAAATGGTGTGCATTGTATCATATATCTGAATTTATTACTCATATTATTATGGGTAAGGTTGTTAGAACGACAATTTGAACACATAACATACATTCATATTCCTAGGATCTATAATCATGTTGCCGATTCTTATGCAAACTATGTATTAGACTGAAATTTGTTACATCAATCATGAAAGCACGTACATACCATTCACATTCAAATACACATGTAAATATACTAAACGGATCACTATAAGCATTTTCATTTTCAAAATATAGTCCAAAAATGGTGTCATAGTACAATGTCATGGTACAAAATTGGGGCTTCAAAGCCACCAAAAAACACTAACATAATCTAGGCATCTATGCCCACGGAGCGGGATGATGATCATGAAAACACATGACGAAATTTTCCAACCGTCTAAAGAGTCTAACCCATGCATGGGGTACTACCACTACATGTCTCTGCATTGCCACGAGAAATTCCTTGACTTGCACCATAGGCACCCTGTGCGTCATACGAACAAAGTTGGTATGTATGCTCTGTAGTGTGCGCTCTACATTTGCACCTATGATATCATCACCTCATCCCTCTGACGATGTCACAGGAACCATTTAGCCATATGGGTCCCACATCTGCATGTCCATGATCAGT
Organism: Pseudotsuga menziesii; assembly: GCA_001517045.1. Classification (NCBI taxonomy): domain Eukaryota; kingdom Viridiplantae; phylum Streptophyta; class Pinopsida; order Pinales; family Pinaceae; genus Pseudotsuga; species Pseudotsuga menziesii. The sequence goes on from LPNX010985912.1 coordinate 146,649, forward strand.
ATTAGTACATGACACCACCAAAAACATAATTTTTTATTTCATTATATCAAAATATACAAAAAAATCAAATAGTTAAAAAAACACATTTGGGATTGTTACCTAGATCACCATATGCAAAACCCTGTGGTAATGGTATGTCTAGATCGCCACGGAAGTCAATCCCTGCATAGGGATAATAATCTACGACCATGATCTGTCGCTGCCACTAGTGGTAAAAGTCTGGGGGAAATAAAGTGGGTGTCCTACCTCCCCTTAGCCGCTACATCAGCTCTGCCCATCGAGTATGGGTTGGATATCACAGACCATGTGGATGAACTTGCACTCTTGGGCTAAGTTCCGGTATCCGCTCAAAGAAGAATGTACTGAGAATGTTAGCGAAACCAAAGTTCCTTGTCCTACCTAACTTGTAGTTAGTCAGCTATTGCTTCATGTTGTTCAATAGTGATGTGCTCCAGTCATATATTGTGGGCCTCATACACTCTACCACATAGAACATAATAGGCCCGGAATCCTGATGTAGAGATGCCAACCCTAATATCCTAGCTAGCACTAATACTATCACCTTGAGACCAAGTATTCAAATGGAGTTGACCGGAACTTAGATTTCAATATTTTCAGTGTCTGAAAGATAGTACACAACTATGTACTCCTCGATAGTGATACCACCTCCCACCCCACAAGCCCTCAGGTTTACTACCTCGCCTCGTTGAGATAGTCCAATGATGAAATATATGTCTTCCATATTAAGTCTCAATGGTATCTCGTCAAGCTGAAATGCCTCTGTATCTGGATCCCAATAGTCTACCAACATCTGGAGTAGCCTTGGATGAGCTCTTAATCTTCCAAGTTTCTAAAACTTGTAAAGACCACATCCTCTTAATTCTTTTTGGGCATTTGCATCACCCTGCACGTCCCTATCCACGTCCTCATGTTCACGTTCACGCCATTCTAGTACCATCCTACCAAGAAAACACACAATTATGATGAGATTTTGCCTCTTTTCAGGGTATGCACACACATGTACGTGACTTTTCTTGTTAACAGTCACGCGTATACACGGGGAGGCTTCAATTTTCCCGCATATACCCAGCCCTATACATGGCCCGATGAACTGTGACCTACGTGGGTCAGGATATGTAATATCCAAAATCCCAATATTTTCTAATTCTAAGCAAATACACTGATACAACCAGGCATGCAAACTGCCATGCAAAAATCCCTATTTTATAGCAAAAATTAGGGTTAGGGTTTGTGGGATAGAATGAACACTTACCACTGATAAGCTAGCTGGACTGCTCCTGACAGAGTAGGCATGCATCAAGAGCTGAATCGAAGATGAACTAATATCTTCTGCTTCCAGTGAAACCCCAGCAGCACGAACCCTAGATCAACTAAGGGCGACATTTTAAGTGAAGGAGGTGTGCAATGAAGCTGCTGATTTGCAGGGCTGATAGCCTTCCCATGCTGGAGAGAATGCTTGGCACATGTGGAAGTTCTGAGATCTCTAGGCAGGCAAGCGAATTGTTCCAGAGGTGTAGCTGCTCATGCCCCCTTGATCCCGAAATGGCTGATAACTGCTTAGGATGAGCACGATCGGATCTCATAATCACCGGGTACTGGAGTAAGATGCCGATGATGAGAATGGTGCCTGGTTTGCGAAGTAAAATTGAGATCTGAAGACCCAACGAATGATTAGGGATTTCTGGCTGAAAACCCCTTACGACTGCACATGTGCCCCTACAACAATCTCTGTATTATACTGGATAACTATGAATGAATGGAAGAACAAATGGTTAACATGTATGGCTTATCCTGAATGAGACTAGGGAAAATATCTCACTGCCGAAACCCCACTAGTTGAACACGCCATCTCCAATCCCAACTGCTGTGCTGCTATTCAAGAGATCCAAAATAATATTCATCAAAAGCGAGTCTCCTTTCACTTTATCTTCCTTTTATAACTTTCAACTGTGAAAACCCTAATCTTTGACCTAATTAGGTCACTTTATTTTCTAATTTGCATTTGACTTGCATGCATGCACATGGAGACTTAAGTTAGTGCATGCATCATTAAATAATGCTTAGATGGCATTCATGATGGTGGCCTTTGGCCCTGGTGTCCCTTCTTGACCTAATGGTGATAACATGATGATGCCCTAGATTTTCTATAGATGGCATCAGTCTTAGATGATTCCCTAACTATCAGTAACCGCTCGAACCCACAGGAATCACACAGGTTAGCGGTTTTGGTCCTCAATGCCTAATCAGATGAGGACATTAAAGTCCTCCTAGCTTGAGATTGCTTGTCCTCAAGCAACTACAAAATGGGATGCTGCAATACTTGTTCACCTTTCCATGTGGCATCCTCTGGTGGTAGTTCCTTCCACTACACCAAGTATTCCCTAATTACCCTGTTCCTGAGTTTCCTTTCTCTAGTCTGTTTGATCCGTTCAAGAATCATTATCAGCAGTCCTTCATCATCTAAAGGAGGTAATTTTGTTGATGGAGCAAAGTGTTTCCCAATGGTGTTTTTTAGGTTGGACACATGGAACACATTGTGAATTTTACTTTCCTATGGTAGTTCTAGTTCATATGCCACCTCTCCCACCTTCCTAATTATTTTGTAGGGTCCATAGAAGCGAGGTTTTAACTTTTCTTCTCCTTTCTTCTTAAGCGAAGACTGTCTGTAAGGTTGGAGCCTTAAGTATACCAAATCCCCTACCTCAAAGCTCCACTCAATCCTGTGTTCGTCTGCATATAAATTTTGCTGATTTTGGGCTGTCTGTAAGTTTTCCTTTAAGATTTTAAGAATATCTTGACTGTCCTGTATCCAATCCTTTGCCTTAGGAGCCCTACTATCCCCAAATGCCAAATATGCATAGTCCAAGGACTCGTAGCCATATAATTCCTTAAAAGGAGTCATCATAATGGACGTGTGATAGGTAGTATTGTAGCAATACTCCCCTAAGTGTAGCCATTTGATCCTAGTTTGCTGCTGCCCTGTTACGTAGTTCCTCAGATATCCTTCAATCCACTTGTTGACTATTTCAGTTTGTCCATCACTTTGGGAATGATAACTCGTGCTGGTAGCCAGTTCGGTCCCCACTAATCTGAATAGTTCCTGCCAGAAGGCACCTGTGAATTTGATATCTCGATCACTGACAATGGTCTTAGGTAACCCATGTAACTTGAAGACCTCCCTGAAGAATAACTCATCTACTTGGGCTGCAGAGTAATCTGATGATATAGAAAAGAAATGTGCAAACTTGGTTAGTCTATCAACTACTACATATAAACAATCTCGCCCTTGGACCTTGGGAAACCTTGTAATGAAGTCCATAGAGACGCTTTCCCACTTATGTTATGGAATTGGTAGTGGTTGAAGCAACCCTGCTGGATGGATGTTCTCAACTTTGTTCTGTTGAAAGATGCTACATTCCTGTACGTGCTGCATAACTTCCCCCTTGAGTCCCTTTCATGAGAACCTCCCTCGGATATGTCTGTAGGTCTTCAAGAAACCCTGATGTCCTGATAATGGAGAGTCATGTGCCGCTTGAATGATCTTTTTCCTCAACGTGGATTCTGGGATGAGGTATATCCTGTTCTTGTAATAGATGATGTCATCAACAACCCTGTACATGTCATCCTGAATTTGTTAATCCAATAATTCGCAAGGGAATTTATTTTTGGAGTATTCTACTAAGAGAAGTGCCCTCCAATATGTGGATATACTCCTAAGAGATAGTGAGGCCGGATGCCTGGATAATGCATCAGTTACTACATTATTCTTACCTTTTACATACTCGATCTCGAAATGGTAGGTTTGTACTTTGCTGACCCATTTATGCTGGCACTCATTCAGTTCCTTCTACTCCAGGAAATAATTGAGGCTGTTATGATCTATTTTGATTTTGAACTTACTGCCCACTAGGTACTGTCTGAATTTCATGAGATCATGTAAGATGGATAGCATCTCTTTGTCATATATGGAGTAGTGGCGCTCGTAGTTCTTCAATTTACAGCTCTCAAATGCAATAGGGTGATGATTTTGCATGAATACTTCTCCTAACCCTTCCCCTGAGGCATCACATTCCACTACAAAGGGTTGTGAGAAGTCTGGTAATGCTAAAACTGGACAGGAACTCATGATAACCTTCATCTCCTCGAAAGTTTTCTGTGCTAAGTCTGTCCAGGTGAATGCTCCCTTCTTTGTGAGATCCATGAGGGGTGCTCCAAATTGGGATAATCCCTTAACGTACCATCGGTAATAGGTGCAAAGTCCTAAGAAACCTCTCAATTCTATGACTGCTTTTGGCGCGGCCCAATATTTGATAACTCGGATTTTCTCCATGTCAACCTGTACTCCTTCCTCATTGATTATGTGCCCTAGGTACAGCATTTCCTTCATGCCAAATTCACACTTGGACATTTTCACGTAAAGCGAGTTTTCTTCTAGAATGCTCAGTGCTTCGTCCAGGTGTTTCAGATGCTCCTCCCATGTTTTGCTGTAAATCAGGATGTCATCAAAGAATACTAGCAGAAAGTTACGTAGCTGAACCTGGAAGGTATGGTTTATGCATGACTGAAAAGTGGTTGGAGCATTGGTAAGTCCAAAAGGCATGACCAAAAACTCATAGTGACCATAGTGACAATGAAAACCTTTTTTGGAGATGTCCTGGTCCCTTACTCGGATCTGATGGTACCCCGAGTGAAGATCAATCTTGGAGAACTATTTGGCTCCCTGAAGTTCATCCATGAGTTCATCAATTCTAGGGATGGGATACCTATTCTTAATGGTATTTTTGTTGAGTGCTCGATAGTCGATGCACATTCACAGTGTACCATCCTTCTTCTTAACCAAACTTACTAAGGATGAGAAGGTGCTAGAACTGGGTTGAATGTATCCAAGCTCCAATAATTCTTTGATTGTTTTTTCGATCTCATCCTTGTATCTTTTGGGATGCTGGTAAGGAGTGGTGATGACTTCTTGTGTCCCCTCCTCTAGCTCAATAATGTGTTCAAATCCTTGGTCTGGAAGTATACCTAATGGAAGGTCCCGAAAAACCTTTTCATGCTTCTGTAGCAAGTCCTGAATGTCACTTGGGTGTTGTGTGCTGGTTTCTAGGAGTTTCCTAAAGGTGGCCAAACATTCTGCCACCCATTCTATATCATCCCGTTGGAGTACTACCTCCATTCTCTATGATGAGACCAGTTTTGGGGGATAAGTGTTCATGCCCCTCAAAACTACTCACTTGCCATCTAGCCCCTAGAATTCCATTTCCATTGCCCTGTAGTCTGTAGTGTATTTCCCTAGGAATAAAGCCACCGAACACCCAATACTACATGATTGTCCGATACATCTACTACATAGAAGGAATTTGTCATCTGATAGTTACCTAAGGTGACATTCAATTTTGGAATCCAGTAGTTGCACTCCATGCTGGACTTCTCGGCTACTGCTATAGTGAATCCTTCGAACTTCTCGGTCTGAATACCTCTCTTGGCTACCCGAGTGGAGTCAATGAAATTGTGGGTTGCTCCCCCATCAATAAATACTCCTACTCTATGACCTTGTAATACTCCTCTAACCCATAGAGTATGGAATCTTGGTACTCCAGATAATGTAGCAATGACTCCCTCTGGTGTATCACCCTGGTGTGATTCTTCCTTAGTTGCCCGTATTTCTTATGTGGCCTCCTGCTCATAGTCATCCTCATCACTGTCTGAATATACCTTGATGTAGTGATCCTTCACCTTCCCTGCACACCTGTGTCCTGGTACCCATGGTTCATGACAAGCGAAACATAGTTTCTTCCTCCTCAAGTATTTCCTAATGTCCTCGTCTAAACATGTTTTCTTGGGAACATCCTGCTGGAAAGGTTTCGTGTCCTTGTCCCTAACAAGAAAGTTGGTTTTGAGCGGGAAATTTTTCTTGGGGACTGAATCCTGTAGATCTCTGGCTCTGCTAATGGCATCCTATAGAGTGAGGGCTTTGTAGGCTTTCACCCATCCCCATAGTGGCTCTGTTAGGGCTCAATGAATAACATAGTCAACATGCTCTCTAACACATCTGTTACCATGTCCGTTATCCTTTGGAATTCTGAGATGAAGGATTTTGCACTACTTGTCTATTTGAGTTGAGCCAACTCCCTAAAATGTATCTTTGGATCCTTTCTGTCAAACCGCTCCATGAGCTTCTGAGTGAACTCACCGTAGGAGTGTATGGTGTTGTGACCCAATGTCACCAATCCGTGGTACCACCACTCGTGAGCCTCTCCGTCTAGGTGGAGTGTAGCCAATTTAATATCATCTGTCTCTGTCATGGGATTGAGTTGGAAATAGGTATCGAAATTTTGAACCCATATCCTCGCTGAACCTCCGTGAGTCTCATCAAAGTTTGGGATGGTCAACCTTCCCAAGGTCTTCTACAACTCATAGTTGTGATTGAACCCCTTGTTGAAATTCCTGAGCCTGTTCCTACACTTCATGTTGCAGGAATCCAAAAAAGACATGGCAACATGAAACTCATCCCCTAAGTCTCAGGATGAGCACGATCGGATATGATAATCATCGGGTACTGGAGTGAGATGCCGATGATGAGAATGGTACCTAGGTTGCGAAGTAAAACTAAGATCTGAAGACCCAACGAATGATTAGGGCTTTCTGGCTGAAAACCCCTTACGGCTGCACACATGCCCCTACAACAATATATGTAGTATACTGGATAACTATGAATGAATGGAAGAACAAATGGTTAACCTGTATGGATTACCCTGAATGAGACTAGGGCACATATCTCACTACCGAAACCCCGCTAGCTGAAGAAGCCGTCTCCAACCCCAACTGCTGTGTTGCACGTTGTGCTGCTATTTAAGAGCTCCAAAATAATAATCATCAAAAGTGAGTCTCCTTTCACTTTATATTCCTTTTATAAATTTCAACAGTGAAAAACCTAATCTTTGACCTAATTAGGTCACTTTATTTTCTAATTTGCAGTTGATTTGCATGCATGCGCATGGAGACTTAAATGAGTGCATGCATCATTAAATAATGCTTAGATGGCATGCATGATGGTGGCCTTTGGCCCTAGTGGCCCTTCTTGACCTAATGGTGATAACATGATGATGCCCTAGATTTTCTATAGATTTCATCAGTCTTAGATGATTCCCTAACTGTCAGTAATCACTCGAACCCACAGGAATCACATAGGTTAGCGGTTTTGGTCCTCAATGCCTAATCAGATGAGGACATTACAGGATACCTATTGTTGGTTGGATTCAAACATAAAAATCAACCCCCAAAAATTGAAATAAATGCATGAAAAAGATAGAGCATGTCATGAGGATTTACCTGGCCCTGACAGTTTGCGATTCCCTTGCTCCTAGCTCTCGAAATTGGCATTTGAAGTTCGTAGTCCAAAAAGGTTCCAAATGCACTATATTTGTTAAAAAATCAAATGGTATGGTGAAAAATGAATTTTTTACTATTTATAAATTTTCTTTTGAAAATTTTACCCATTTGTCTATAGTTTTGGACCTTTTTTAACCCTTTTGAACTATTTTGGCCTAATATTGTGATGTAGGGACTCGTTTTGGGCATTGTTTCACCAAGGTCTTGACCTATTTGTGCCTACTACAGGTATAATTTCGAACTGGCATATAGGATAGGATCACTTTTTTTTCTTGCACCATGCATCATCCTATGACCATGTTGCCTTAACTATAGGTACGAACCCACTTCGTAATGTTACAGAACCTCTCACTGCTATTAGAAGTGGCATTATGTAAGTGGTAGAGCCTTCCTATTTCATGGGTTCCCTAATTAGATCCCACTTTGCCATTTGCTACCTATGTTGCAGTTTTTCCACTAGGTCTGGGAGTCCCTTGTAGTCATGCCATGTCTTCGAGTAAGAACCACATATTCTTTCTTGAACTTTATGCTGGTCATCTCCCATAGGGACTCCCATTTATATCAAGTTGTAAATGCATTTTCATGTGCACCGCTTGTCGTATTGAGCTTTATGATAGCTCCCCACTTCAATTTTGTTAGCCATATATCCCAATCTTGTCTCATTTCCAGCCAAGTAGAGCCTTTTTTATATCCTTTGCAACTTTACCATCCCTTACCGGGAGGAGACATTCCCCCGAGTGTCCTTATCCTGCACATGCTTCCTTGCATTGAGCACAAGTATGTTCCACTACTTGGAACTAGTTTTCTTTCTTGTGACACTCGCCTCCTCCTAGATATGTACTATAAGAACTTTTATTCTTTTTCAAGCTTCCTAATATGAAAAAGATCAAAAAAATTGAAAAAAATTAAAAATCCGGATGGGAAATGATATTACTTTTGGCAGATGTTGAGTCATGTCGCCTTCGAACAGAGCACTGTATATTCCATCCATCAGTTGGGTTAATAGTCTAACTTTAGGAGTTGTACTCATTGTTCTAAGTTTTTCTCCATCGACTGGTTATTCTTCCAGTCCTAGTATGGAGCCTCTGTTGATGCCTCCTATGTCACCGAGTTGTCCCAGTTTGCATGTCGATTATATGTTTCATGTGAGTCACCATCTTCCTTATGCTCTTGTTCGAAGGATTTTTTAGCTTGATTTGACCATTCTACAGTTGTCTTGTCTTTGCATGTTAGCCATTCCTGGTATTGCTACTGGTTCGTGCACATCTCGTTCATTTGATTTCTTCCAAATTATCCTGCGTTGATGAGTACCTCATGTTGGTTAATGGGGGATTCCTTAATGCCCTCCTTTCAGCAGATTCCATTCCATCGACTTCATATCATTTATTATGGAATGGGAATCTAGAGTCCATTGGTGTCTTGAGGGTTGCAATCATCAGTGGCAGGTTCTATCGCCATCGAAATTTTTGGGAATACATTAATGTCCCATGATCGATGGATTCACTCAAGTGTTCGACATCAACACATCTATTCACACTTGTGTGGTTGCATTATGTACCTTGATTCCCATTATCATTATCGGTGGGATATCTCACGTCTGTTAACTGTATACATTAATGACAGGTAATCAGAGGATGGACCATCATGTTCGACCTCGACACCTTTATTCACGTGATGGGACATGTACCAGTAGCAGTTTGTGTAGAAGACCTCCGAGCTTGGTGGCATTCCCTATATGCTACCTCTTTGATCGTGCCAGTATCCATGAGATTTCATCTCTCATGACCAAATTCCAATGTATTATCAGATGTCTTCATTCATTATGGAAACCTTATTTCACTGTATATTGTACGTGGCAATGACCACATGAATCATATGTTTATCATGCCTATTCATGGCCATTGTACTATGTTGTATCCGAGACTGCTATACTTCATATTTGCAGTCACATACTAATACTTATTATTCTATTGTACTGATGAGTAGCTATTTTTTCCACCTGGGTCTTCATTACTCCACTTCTGGGATTGACATAATGTATTTCAACCATCATATTACCCCTATGACCTCACACATTAGGGGGCATCTGCTATAGCTGATTTTACCACACTTGATATATCACACTTTTATGGCCTTCCATGTCCCTCTGCGGACTCTTTGGACCCCCTTTGCTCAAAATATACTTTGATGTTCCAAGAAAAACTTTCAAAGAATCCCTAATTATTGGTATACGTAGGTCACAAGCTTACAACCTGCGTGTACATGCAAATTTTCCCACTATGACCCGTGTACATTAGAAAATGTGCCCAAAAATAAATATTTTGGAGTTTTCCTCATAGAATCATTAATAAACTTGACCTTTGTCCTTCCATATTCCTGGAAACGTACTGACTCGACCCTTCACTTCCTATTGAAGGGCTATAAATTGGGCTCCTTGGATACATTGGAGGAGGAGAAAAAGAGAGAGAAAGGAAACTATAGTTCATTTGTGCCTCATTCACATATGCTTGAGTTTGCATCCCCTTTGTCCTTGTGAGCATACATTGTTGCTATTCCCAAGCTTGCCTCTCCATTGTTAGATTTCCATTGAGATGGCGGATTGAAGTGGTGGAGGCCCAAGTGGAGGACTCGGTTTCTCTGTTTCGACAAGGTGTCAACAAAGGTTCTCACTTGTATATTAGTTCATTATTAATAGAAATACTCATTTCTCGTCCATTGTATGTGTGTAACTATGTATGATTTTTATCCATGGATAATGTAGTTACTTTGATTTATATATATTGGTCTTATGTATGCTAGATTATGCCTAACACTTTAACATATAGCATGCTTGTCTTGTTCGTTGTTGTTGAGGATAAATTGTAGGTACAAGCATGGTTGAAAAGATCAACAAGGATCGACTACAACCTTCCAGAATAAGGTATGCCTTCCATCCCTTAGTGTTAGTTATTTTTATCTCTACTTCATATTGAAATGGGTTTGTTTTTGGTGTCATTCGATCTATTGTGGTCCACCCCAAGCCATCGGAAATATTCTCCGTAATAGATATAATACTTGCACAAGGAGGAATCGTGTCACAGCTTGGATATGTAGAATAAGTTTCAAAACCCCACCCATCAGCCTTCATCAAGGGCCTTGGTGTGTTACCAAGGGATAGGAAATCCCCCACCCAACTACATAAATTTGGTTCTAGAAGTTACCCATAAAGGAAGATATCTCGAGTGAGACTGCATCTTCACCGCAGGTGCTGTCGACCGAGCCTTGCTATGTCGGGCTGATATCTTGGGCTTTGTTTCGCTAAGCAGAAGGGATTTAATCTGGGTCGAAGGGAGCATAAAAATCCAACATCTTCCAATATGTTCCTAATTTGGCTCCCAAAAGAGACATCTATTTCACCATCGATTTGGTACCTAGGGAAGTGCCTGCATCTAAATCACCATACAGGATGAGCACCCCACAACTTCAAGAATTGCATATATAGTTGGAAGAATTGTTGAAGGAAGGGTACATCAGCCCTAAAATTTCACCTTGGGGAGGTCCGACACTATTTTCAAAGATGAAAGATGATATGTTGAGGCTGTGTGTAGACTACATGCAGCTGAATAAATCCACAATAAAAAATAAATATCCTTTGCCAAGGATTGATGATGTTTTTGATCAGTTTAGAGGGGAAAAGGTGTTCTCCAAGATCAATATTAGATATGGGTATCACCAGGTGCACAGTAAGGATGAAGACATTAGTAAGACTGCCTTCTAGTCTAGGTATGGGCATTATGAGTACATTGAGTACCCTTTGGGTTATCAAATGCACCAACCACATTCATGTGCTTAATGAATGGGGTATTCAAGAAATTTTTGGATAAAGTCATTATAGTATTTTCAGATGATATTTTGGTTTATTCCAAATCTGAAGAAGAGCATGGAGAGCATCTTAGGGTCACTTTACAAATCTTGAGAGAGAATCAAGTGTACACTAAACTTAGTAAGTGTTCTTTCTATAAAAAACAATTGTTATATTTGGGCCATATCATCTCTGAAGAAGGTGTAGCAGTGGACCCTATAAAAATAAGATCTATTGAAGATTGGGATACTCCTAGGAGTGTGACAGAGGTCAGACCATTCATGGGATTTGTAGGTTACTATAGGAGATTTATAGAAGCATTTTCCCGAATAGAAAATCCATTCACTTCTTTGCAGAAGAAGGGAGTAAATTTCATTTGGAGTCAAAAGTGTGAGGAAAGTTTCAGGTTGTTAAAATAATTGCTTACTCGAGCTCCAGTGTTAAAGCTACCATATTCAGAGAAAGATTATGTTGTATGCACTAATGCATCATTGGAAAGACTTGGAGGAGTTTCGATGCAAGATGGTCTTGTGGTTTGATATGAGTCATGAAAGTTAAAAGAACATGAGAAAAAATGTGTTGCTCATGACCTAGAGTTGGCAGCAATAATTCATGCATTCGGGATATGGAGACACTACCTCATGGGAAGAAGGTTCGAGTTAAAAATTGATCATCATAGTTTAAAATATCTATTTGAACAAACTCATTTAAATGCTAGGAAAGTTAGATGGATTTAATTCTTAAGTGAGTTCAGTTTCGAAATCGAGTACATAAAAGGTAAGGAGAATAGAGTGGCAAATGCACTTAGTAGAAGAGGCCAGCTAATACAAATTTCAGCCATCGGTGATTGGAAATCATACCTGAAAGTTAAATTGTCGGTGTTATTGAGGTTATATAATAATTGTTCTTAGGTTGCAACAACCTTACAGTCAGGTAGGAAAACTGTAATTTTTTCTAAAAAATCAATGACTGAAGATGGAATTCTTCAGTTCAATGGCAGAAATTATATGCCAACTGAAAGTGAACTTAAGAAGATGATAATTCAAGAAATGCATAATGTACCATATGCAGGATACCCAGGGTATCAGAAGACCTTAACAACAGTTAGATATAATTTATTGTCCATGTATGATGAAAGAAGTGGCTATGTATAATCCTCATTGTTTGGAATGCAAAAATGTTAAAGCGGAGCATAAGGATCCTGCTGGTCTACTCCATTCATTTTCTATACCTGAATGGAAGTGGGATGTAGTAACCATAGATTTTATTACCAAGTTTCCAATAACTTAGAAGCAACATGATTCCATCATGGTGGTGGTTGATAAACTGAAAAAGTCAACCCACTTTGTACTTGTTCAATCAACTTTCAAAGCATCCAAGATTGCAGAAGTTTATATGAAAGAAATCGCTAGGTTACACGGAATACCTAAGGAAATAATTTAAGACCATGATCGAAATTTCACTTCAAACTTTTGGAAAGGATCGTTGAAGGAATTTGGTACTAAATTAAATCTTAGTATAGCATATCATCCACAGTCTAATGGACAGATTGAGGGGGTGGATAAAATTATTGCAGACATTCTTACAATGTACGTGATGGACAAGCCTAGTAAGTGGGAATATTTTTTATACCTTATTGAGTTTGCTTATAATAATGGTTACCATGCATCAATGAATATGAGTCCTTTTGAAGCACTTTATGGTAGAAATTACAGTGTTCCAGTGAGTTGGGACAAACCTGTGGATAGGATGATTATGGGACCATAAATGCTTCAAGCTGAAATGGAACAACATGTAGAAAATATAAAACATAATTTGAAGGCAACTCAGGACAAGAAAAATAATTACGGTGACATGGACAAAGTACACACAGAGTTCTAAGTTGGGGACAAAGTGTTTTTGAAAGTGAAAGGCACAAAAAGTTCATTCAGGTTGGGCAACTGCAAGAAGTTGGAAGCTACATTCTGTGGACCATTTGAAGTCCTGTATAGAATTGGACCTGTAGCTTATGAGATTGATCTTCCACCTATCATCAAAATACATAATGTTTTCCATGTATCATTATTAAAGAAATATGTGTATGATCCTAATCATATTCTTAATTGGTTTGTGATACAGGTAGAACTCGAATGGGAAATTCAGGTTCAACCCATATGCATATTGAATAAAAGAACCAAGACGCTTCGAAACAGGGCCATCGGACAGGCAAAGGTCCAATGGACCCACTATAGTCATGAAGAAGCGACTTGGGAGCTGGAAGATGATATGAGGGAATAATATCCCCATCTATTTGAAGACTGATAAAATGAAAATGAAGTTTTTGAAGTTTATTTTGAAATTTTGGACAATAGGAACATCGAGGATGGTGTATAATTTAAGGGGGAGGGTAATGTAACACCCTTGGTTTAAAACCCCATTGTTTTGTTAATGTAATTTTGTAAAAGACTATGAGTGTCTGCAAGGTTGAACTCATGTTGCAATTGTTTTGTTAATATTAAATTTAAGCTGGCAATGGAAGAGGAAACACACTGAATGAACGGGGGCTCATGTATTCACCTAGGTTAGTGAGGGGGTGGTGTCATATATCCTAAAACCTAAGTATGACCCTATTTAACTCTTCTTACCTTATAAATTTATTAAACCCATACTTTTCCCTAATTAATTCCTTAAACCTGTTTTTGATGTTAAAAGAGGGCTAAAAAGTTAATGGAAAAATTGGACAAGTGTTGCAAAAAGTTGACAAGGACATGCAAGGTTGGTAGAACCTTGGGAAAAGGAGGACCAAGAATGTAGGAAAAAAATGGAAGAAAAGTGTGGAGAACCTCCTGCAATGAACAATCAAAATGCATGATATAACAGAAATATTGGAGCACAAAAGAGATTTTATTGATCGCGTGCCACTTCGAGGGGGCAACCTCCTTTGAGCAAGCTCAATACAAAATAACTCTTCGATGCTTTCATTAGCCTCAACACATACTTATATACTAAGTCTAATCTAAACAACTATTACCCCCCCATGAATGTGGGATAATACAACATACTGATGGGACGACTTACAAAGCATATGCGTTCGATAAAATATACTAACAAAATAAAGAGGAGGGTTGACATGAGTTCTTAACATCCCCTCCCTCTTAAAAAATAGCTTTGTCCTCAAAGCTTTAGATGTGGAAATTGTTGCTGAATCTGAAGGAGTGGTTCCCATGGAGCATCCTTTGGTTGCATGTTGTGCCATTGAATTAAGACCTCTGTGATGGACCGAGAGCAAAGCTGACAAGTGTGCTTATTGAGGATGGCCGCTGGATTTGAAATGATGGATCCTTCATTATCCTATTCTGGTAAAACAATTTGTGCTCTGATGTTGGTGCCAACCACTTGCTGAATGTGAGAAGAAGGAGGAAGTGCCAATTTATAAGCAACAGACCCAATCTTTTGAAGAACTGTATATGGACGAGAGATCTTTGTAGCGAGCATTTGATTCTCGTTGAGTTTCAAGGAGGATTACTTGTAAGGCTGCAGATGAAGACAAACCATGTCACTGACTTGAAAAGTGCGCACAGAGCGGTGCTGATTGGCTTGGTGTTTCATGCGTGTTCTGGCCATGTGAAGATTGTCCTGCAGAAGGTGAAGAATCTGATGTCGGTTTCGAAGAACCATGTCAACAGCCTGAACTAGTGAACTGTTGGGGGTGTATGGAAGGATTATTGGAGGTGTGTGACCATAAACTGCTTCATATGGAGTCATTTGAGATGCAGTATGGTAGGAAGTATTGTACCACCATTCAGCAAGAGGGAGCCACTTTGCCCATAGACGTTGTTCTTCAAAGGTGAAACAACGAAGATAAGTTTCCCAATAGTTGTTGATGACTTCATTCGGACCATCTATTGGTGGGTGATAAACTGAACTCATATTCAGTTTGGTGGTAGTAAGGACAAAATGACTTGTGAAAGGTGCGTTGCGGTCTGAGACAATGGAAGAAGGGATTCCATGAAGAAGGAATATCTTGTCCATGAAAATTTGTGCGATTGAGGAGGTGGTATATGGAGGTCTGAGAGCACAAAAATGATGATATTTGGAGATTCGATCAACCAAAACCAAGATTATGGTATTCCATCCATATTTAGGGAGCCCTTGAATGAAATCCATCAAAATATATGTCCAAATCCTTGTAAGGATGGGAAAAGGTTCGAGCAATCAGGAAAGGAGTGTAGTTTCACCTTGGTGGAGCTGACAAGGAGCACATTTGGAAACCATCTGTTGAAGTTCTCATTTCATTCCCTTCCAAAATAAGTGACATCGTTCCCTCTCATATGTTTTCATGAACCTAGAGTGCCCTACCGATGGAGAAGCATGGAGTTCATAAAAGACTGCATGTTTAATATCTGTGCTCTGGGGAAGCACCAGATGACCCTTGTATCTAAAAGAAGAGCCATCCCAAGAGAAATGTGGTACCACAGAAGGGTTACTGGCCAACGGTTGGGTGATTTTAGATAATGAGGAGTCATTGACATAGCCTTACTAAACAGAGTGTAACCAAGTTGGAATAGGAAGAGAAATAACTGAAGGAGAAACATGGGCATCAAATGTGTGGAAAAGAGCATCCACCACAAGATTGTCCTGAGCCTTCTTATAGTCATAATCCCTGAGTTTGTTTACCCATTTATTTTGTGTTGGGGATGAGATCTGTTGTTCCAGGAAATATTTCAAACTCTGGTGATCTTTCTTGATGCCGAAAGGATTCTATAAGAGGGATGGCCACCACCTTTGTACTGTGTGAAAAATAGTCATCATTCCTTCTCATATGTAGAGGTGGATAAATTCTTTCTAGAAAGGGATTTGTCAGTGAATGCAATGGGATGTTCATCTTGAAAGAGGACAACCCCAAGTCCATTGTCGTAAGCATCACACTCAAGAGTGAAGAGCTTGGAAAAATCATGCATTTGAAGGGTGCATCAGAATGAAATATCCAAGGGAGTAGTTGAGATTGCCAAAGGTTGCATATGGATGAAATGGAGCTGAGCGATGACACCATGTGAATTCATCTTAAGGAGATTTTCCATGCGATGGGAACTGATGATGCTGAGAGAACCTGGTTGTAAGCCATTGAATGTGTGTTTGTTCCCATTGACTGAAAATTGCAGCCACAGTTCAGCAAAATCCCATAAGATGGGTCTAAGTGTGTGTAACCATTGAGTTCCCAAAATCACATCACATCCTCCTAGAGTCATGACAAACATGTTAGAGCGTAAGTTATAATCTCCAATAGAGATACACACATTGCGACACTTTCCTTTGCAAGGTAAGGTGCTCCCATTGGCAACCATGAGTTGAAAGATGGAGCAAGGATGGACAAAACTATCAGCTTGTTTGGCAATCTGAGGGTCAATGAAGTTATGGGTGCTACCAGAATCAAGGAGTATTGTAAGAGGAATATTCTTGAAGAAACCCTTGACCTGCATGGTTTGTGGGGTGATGACTTCGATTAATGCATGGAGAGATATCTTGGGGTGTTCATCATGAGAATGAGGGTCAACATGCAACTACTAAATGTTGACCTGATCGTCTACTGGATCTTGAGCAGCTTCACAAATTTCAAGTGGAGGCGGAGAAACCACATCCAAGAGATAGGGTTTTTGTTCAGTGCATTGATGTCCTCGGGTGAATTTCCCATCACAATTATAACAAAGTCCTTTTTCCCTACGTGCCCGCATCTCGGCATCAGACAAATGCTTGATAAGAGTGGGGCTAGGAGTTGGAGGGATTGGACGTCTTTGGGAAACCATATTGTTGAATGGAACAAAAGTGGATTTGGGGCATTATTGAGCCATGATCTTGTCCTCTATCAACTTAGCCAACCCCAGGATTTCCATGATTGTGTTGGGACAGAAAATGTTAACCTCAGATCGAATTGTATCCTTAAGATCACTGATAAAACAACTCCTGTAGAATGCATCAGAAAATCCTTCTATGTGCTTGACTAATTTCTCAAATTCTGTATGACACTCTCTCACTATGCCAATCTAGCGAAGTTTGGTGAGTGCTCCTGTGAATTCATCAAAACCACTAGGGATAAATCGGTGCAAAAGGAGTTGGCAAAAATCTGACCATTGGGGCTCTTCATGATCCTTGATGTACCAATAGAACCATCGAAGGGCTTCACGTTCCAAATGAAATGATGCAAGTGGGACTTTGGTGACATCAAAAGTGTTATGCATATTAAAGTATTGTTCTGCCTTGTGTATCCATCCACTTGGATCATCACCATTGAAGCGAGGGAATTCAATTTTCGGCCCACAAAAGTTGCTGGAAGCAGAGAACGTAGTGCCGACAGAAGACTCAAGTTGTTGTCGGTTTCTCATGCCTGAATACTGAAGATGGAGGTTGAGAAATCTTTGATCCAGATCTTCGAGTTTGGTCTTGAGGGTGACAAGTTCTTCTTCCATTTATCTATTTGCTGCTGTGCGGGTGACAACCATAAGCAAGTTTTTTTTTTTTAATCGAAAATGGGTGGAAAAACAAAAACAAAGAGGGTTTTAGAAAAAGAAAATTTTGAGTTAGGAAAAAACGCGAGTGGGTAACTAGGTTGTGGACACTTTCTGAGAGACAAGGAAACAAAAAATGTGAAGTTCAGAAGCGGGGTGAAAAAAGGAGATAGAATTTCGGGCTTCGGGAAGTGGACTTGGGATAGGGTCCTCAGTGAATGAAATATGCATAATGGAATGACAGGGGTTACAGTGAATTTTCAAGGGAAATGGAACTAAATCAAGGAATATATGGCTGAAATTTATTTATTTATTTTCTCAAGAAATGATTTGTGGCAGTGCTAGAAAGCTATGCTTTATCAACTTGAATTGGAGTAAATGATTTGTGACAAGTCTGGAATTTTGTGTGTTATCAACTGTAAATAGATATGGACCCCAGGTATATTTGACTTCCTAATGGTTCAAAGGTAGTCACTCAGCCACCAAGGCTGTTTTAGGCTTGAGTATTGGGGCAGTACTCCTCACTTCACGGCACAGGTAAAATTGCTAACCGCTTGGCCAAAAACGACAGCTCTTTGGTTTTCCTCATGGATGGGAATCTAGTCAATATGGTGGGGGTCGTTGCCATTTTCGCTTGGCAGGTCCCCTCAATGGCTACCTACTTCGGGGTTCCTGTGGTACTCCTCACAATGAGTTTTAGGGCTATGCCCAAGTACTTCCCATAGTTAAGCGGATAGGGTTTATTCCCTAATCCGAATGAAAAATACCGCTGCAAGAAGAAGAACTACTACAATAATCATAGTACCCAAAAAAATGTGGCAAAAATTCCACCCAATGCTGAAAAACCCGTAATTAGAGCTAGGGTTTTGAGACGAAAACTTTTGAAATGAGCATAACCCGATCTATATTGCTCAGAATCGCTATTATAGCCTGTTTCTGGAACTGAAACAACCACTTTGTTTCTACCCATGTAATCAGAATAGAAATATGGGCACCTGGTCAAAAGATTTTCACTCTGCAATTTTCGCGGCCGTCACCGAAATTCTGAAAAATTATTGATTTTAAATCTGCGATATCTCCACTTTTAGAACTCCAAATGAGATGTTTTTTTTTAAAACTGCGTATTTTTGAAAGAGGAATTCAGATATGTAACCTATTTCTTCTGATTCTGTGTAGAAAGTTTCAAAAATTGATCTGAAGTTGCCACCCAATTTTTCCCTCTGGTTTTTTGAAAAGAAAAAAAAAATTCCCACTTGTGCCAAGGAAAGTGCTCTGATACCAGATGTGGAGAACCTCCTGCAATGAACAATCAAAATGCATGATATAACAGAAATATTGGAGTACAAAAGAGATTTTATTGATCGTGGGCCACTTCGAGGGGGCAACCTCCTTTGAGCAAGCTCAATACAAAATAACTCTTCGATGCTTTCATTAGCCTCAACACATACTTATATACTAAGTCTAATCTAAACAACTATTACCCCCCATGAATGTGGGATAATACAAGATACTGATGGGACAACATACAAAGCATATGCGTCCGATAAAATATACTAACAAAATAAAGAGGAGGGTTGACACGGGTTCTTAACAGAAAGGAAAATAGCAGGGATGGAGAGAGTCAGGGAGAACGTGAAAGAAGAAAAGAAGAAAATGCACTGTGCAACATGGGCATGTTGTAGCATTGAGAAGAATTGTGTCTGAACACAAAATTCATGGTTAATTGGAATCACTAGAGGACAGAGAAACAAGTCCAGTTCTAGAGCGAGGTGTCCAATTTGAATAGTTTGTGGCGGTTGGGTTGGTTGAGTGAACCTGTAATCCCAAGCCTGTTCTGTTACCTTTTTGGATGAGAAATTTTCTTGGTTTTATCCTTTGGTTGCACCAGTGATATGAAAATGGTGTAATAAATTCTTTTGGTGGAATTATAAGTACAAATGTAGTGATAGTTTTCAATGTGGTTCTAGATAGAGTGAAGCTAAAGGAAGGAATCGCACAGTTGGCTTGGATTTGGCAATAAACCAGTAAATCCTATTGCCAAATGAGGAAATATGAGAGAAAACTCGGATTGGTGAGAAACTATGGTGAATGCACGAGTCTCAGCTCAGGGGTGGAGTTCTGCTGAGAGAAAAATGAGAAGAGTTTCCTAAGGTCAGGTGAAACGTGGCTACCATGGACCAATTGCCCATTTCAATTATTCCGTAGATAAGTGTATTTGCCTGGAAATTGTTTTTAATTTATGAAATGGTAAAAATTAATGACTGATAAAAGTTTTGAATGATTTCCTTGTTAAATTTCCTAAGTTTAGATCCAAGGTATGAATTCACGCTTTATTTTGATTAATTCATGGGTATGAAATATGTACAAGTTTAATCATGGAGTAATTATTTAAAATTTTATGAATACTACTTCTTTATTCAAGTCTGGGTTAAATTCATTGCATGTGGATAATTCTAATTCCTAGGCTTGAAAACATATGTCGAAGTTGTTTTACTTGGAAAATAATATCTCCTAAGAGTTAAATAAAATGTTTGAAATAATTTAATAAAGTTTGGATGTTTGTGTCACAGATATATTCGACCTATTAATTTTGTTTTCACTGAAAAAATGACAACTTTATATTATATAAAGCTGTGTTTGAAAATACAACAAAAAGCTTTACAAAATGGCCATAATTAACAACAATGTCTAAAATGACAAAACATCATCATCTAGTTCCAGTAAGAATGTCTAATTGACATTGATACCTCTAAAACAGTCCAATCTTTAGCCATCATTTCTTCTTCAAAAATTAAAACTGTGATCACAAAGTTTACAAAGTGCATACAAAACTGGTTCCATCCGATAGTTTCTATATCTAGAGAATAGAAAAAAGAGTTTTAGTGTAAACTCAAGATCCCAACATCTATGAGCACACCATTAGAAAACTCCTCCCATGTGATCGAACCAACCCATATACCAATTTCTCGCTTCGAAAGATCATCAACTTGAGTGTTGAACTCCCGATAGGTGTGTTGGAGGGCAAGATGGGGAGAGAAACCCACCAGTATTTTGACCCTCCCTAACCAATGGAAAACAGTGACAGACTGAATAGCATTAATGTCTGAATCCCAATCCACAATAGCTTTGGAATCCACCAAGATTAGTGACAAAGTGGCCTCTTGGTACCTAGCAAAAAAGAGAATCCCCCACATAGCCAAAAGTTCAGCTCTAGTATTCATGCCCTTCCCTGCATCCATGCGTAGAAGAAAATAGTGTTTCTCCTCCAGCTTAAGAACCATTCCAGCCCCACAAGATCCATATTTTTCTGTCCCTTCAAAGAAACCAATCTTGGAGCCACACATAATAGTAGGATAACAAATATTTCGGTCCCTTAAACGAGGCCCAAAATCTACCGAACAAGTAAAGAAGGATTGAACCTTATGCACAATAAAACTAGAATCTATAGGAGTCTGTTGAAATATGTGACAGTTCTGATCTCGCCAAATTTCCCAGATAAATATCAACAAAAGCACAAGAGAGATTTGAAAATACTTTGCAACCTGCAACAGAAAGTCAGCAATAGAACCATCTTCCCAGATCCACAAACAATTTAATCAACTGCAAATAAACAACCACAAATTTCGAAAGAACGAACAAACAACAAACAAATTTTCAACCGTCCCTAGCGCATTGTGGCAGAAAAAACATTTGCTAGGCCCAGAAAAACCACGCACTTGTAAAGCATCCCAAGTGAGTATTTTGTATTTGAGGGTGAGCTAGATGAAACACTTAATTTTGGATGGGATTTTGATTTTCCAAAGGACCATAGACCACCAATCAGGCATAAACTCCCATCGTTGCTTAATAAGTGAAAGATAAGCCAATTTTGCATTGACTGTACTCGTATGAATATTTCCAGTCCATACCAGCTTATCAAAATACACATTAAGAACAATAATTGCATCTCACGAACAAGAAGTGTACTCCTTCCATTCCCTGGCCACATCATCGGTCAAGCCTAAAACATTCAAAGATAACCAACCTGGTTCAGAGTCCGCCCCAACTTCATAAACCATCTTAAGTATGACCATATTCTTATGATGAAGATGAGCCAAAAGTGTTCGAGAGATAAACCATTGATCCATACCCATAATAGGATCCAAACCAATAAATATGTTGTTTCCACTCCCCACCTGCCAACAAATATCATGAAGGATTATAGGGATAGTCGACAACGGACTTTTCCAGATAGTTGAGGCTATATTTCACTTAAAATTAGCAGCCCTAATCTAGGAAGAAAGAGGAATCCTTCTCATATACTTCAAATTTAAAATGCTACCCCAAAGCCCAGGAACAATAAGTTCTCTCCATAGACTCTTTGCACATAGGGATAGATTAAAAACCCAAGATTTTTGATCCCCCAACCACCCCAAGATCTGGGCATGGATAGTGAATCCCAACTAGCCAAATGAAATTTTGCTAAGTCTTGTGTTCCAGCCCACAAGAAACAAAAGATCAATTTCCAAATAGACAACATAATTCCAACAAGAACACGAAAGAGAGAAAACCAATAGACTGGTAAATATTGAAGCACCAAAGTTTTCAGAGTTTTCCTACCACCTAGAGAAATCCACCTCAACATCTAATGATTCATACATCGATGGAATTTCATTAAGATCCAAGACCAGTTCGCACGCGTATAATTATTTGGCTTAAGAAAGAAACCCAAGTATGTCAAACCAGTATCAAGATGACTCACTAGAAAGGGAAATAGCAGATTAATATCATCCATCACCTTTTGATCAACACCAAAGTGTCTGAAGCAAGACTTATGGGTACTTAAGGACATACATCAAGCCCTGCTAAAAATTTCAGTCAAGCCTTGTATATGAGACCATTCAAATAATACATCCATACCAAAAATCAAAACATCGTCGACAAAAAGAGTATGTGTCAAGAAAATGGAACCTGAAACTTTAATGCCTTTAATGAATTTGTGTTCCTTTGCATGAAGAAGTACTAACATGATAAGTCCCTCAATGGCCAAGAGAAAGAGATGGGGTGAAAGTGGGAAACCTTGTCTAATACCACGGGACCCCTTAAAGTAAGCTGAAGGTGAACCATTTATTAACACAACAAAACTAGCAATATCCACACATGGCATAATCCACTATGTAATACAAAATGGAAGGTCCACCTGTAATAAAATCAACCGAAAGAAGGACCTATCCACCTTGTCGTAAGCTTTCTCTAAATCAAGTTTAAGGATCAAAACAAGAAGATGCTTATGTTTGGCCGAGTGTATTTCTTCTTGAACAATCCCAACTGTGTCCAGAATTTGGCAGTTTGGGAGAAACCCAAAACTGTTTGGTTGATATGGCCCTACTAAGAGCATGCTTCAATCTCTCCCCAATTATCTTAGTGATATTCCCTTATAAAATATTACATAAGGCAATCGACCTGTAGTCACCAAAAGATACATGC
Source organism: Pseudotsuga menziesii (assembly GCA_001517045.1). Classification (NCBI taxonomy): domain Eukaryota; kingdom Viridiplantae; phylum Streptophyta; class Pinopsida; order Pinales; family Pinaceae; genus Pseudotsuga; species Pseudotsuga menziesii. Next base: position 169,848 of record LPNX010985912.1, read on the forward strand.
CTATTAATTATTTAATATTAGATGGGTGTGTCGAAGATATGTTCGACCCATTATTTATTTTATAAAGTTTGGATGTGTGTGTTGAAGATATGTTCGACCCAATGATTATTTAGTAAAGTTTAGATGTTTGTGTCACATACATATTTGACCCATAAATTATTTAATAAAGTTTAGATGTTTGTGTCAAAGATAAGCTCAACACATTATGCCTAATGGGTGAATTGAAAACCATGGGCTGATTTGGTTATTTAAAACCACATGTTGTTTTGGTTTAATAAAAACCACAGGTTGGTTTGAGTGATTGAAAGAAAATTAAAGTTTGTGTCGAAGCTCGAAAATAGATAAAAGACAATGTTCTAAATTTGCTTATTAAATAATTATAAACTATACTTTGTGCCAAGGCACATTTTTAGGTATTTTGCATTTATAGGTATTGTGGTTTTGGAAAACCATGGGCCATAATTGTTAAGTTAAATATTTTGAGTGTTCATGTCGGAGTTCAAGTTCAGGGCCAAATTAATGAAAGGTTTTGTATGGTATAGTTTTCATGTTAAATTCCATAGGTGGAATTGTTAAAATTATATCTTTTGTCTTACATGAATTTGGATAAGTATTCACTTATTGGAGTTCCTTTTTTGAATTTCCTTGATTTAAGGAAATATTTGGCATAATTTTTTATATGCTTGTGTTGTAGTTCACTTGTTGGAGTTCATTTATTAAATTTCCTTTTTTTAATGAATGTTTGACATAATTTTATATGGTTGGATCGAAGTTCAGTTGTGGGGGTTCATTTATTAAATTTCCTTGTCTTAAGGAAAAGTTTGGCATAATTTTATATGCCTAGTCACACTTCACTCAGTCACAACTCATGATAAAGTGTGGGTTCCTAGGAATAAAGTCTTATACATAAAAGTTTGGAAATATTAATTTTTAAACCATAATTAAATAGGGTCATGAAATTATTTCTTAGTTAAAATATTATAACATTTATATTAAAAAGAGTGGATTTATTTACAAGTTTTAACCTAATGATTTTAGGTAAGTTAAACTCCTCATGCAACTTAAGGCATTTTCTACTGCCCAGTAAGAATACAGTAAAAGGGGTGTGTCATATTGTCTTAACAATAAAGCTACGGTTAAATTATGTTTCATAAGTGCATACAAACATAGTGGCATGAGTATCTATGATTCTCAATATTTTGCTATTATTGATTTTGTTTATTATATATTTGTATAAGAGTTCATGGGTCTTATGAATTAGTTTAAGATTTCGCTATATACTTATGATACTTATGCATTTTAATATGCACTTGTATTGAATATGCATATAATATTCATATAAAAAAATTGGTGTGACAATATGCACTTGACACGAGGTGTGTTACACAACGCACCAAGTGCGCCACATATTATGGGATATGCAATATATTGCTTTTAAGTTTGATTGTGGGTGGATTAATCCCCAAAAGGGCGCACTCCATTTTGGATTCAAATTCAACGAATTCATAATATGATATGGTTTTATAACCATATAGAATATTATAGTTTGGATTTCTTTGATAATTTGTCAAAAAAAAAAATTATGGAGATTTGCCCATATTTTATCCATTTTTAAATGGATCTTTATCCCATTACGTTTGGGATCAAATATTTGTAAATCCCTTTGTATTTGGAGGTGGGTTATGGATTTTTGGGCTATATAAACAATGTGATTTGCGATGGGAAGGCATTGAAAAATGCATTGATTTTTTTGGTGATATGATGCCAAAGTAGCTTTGTAAGCTTTATTCATTTTGTAAGAGGGTTTTTAGCCACTCTTGGGAGATTTTGGAGAGTTAGAGGACTTCATTTTGAAGCCTAAGTGTCTTTGTAGCAATTGTGAAGAAGACATTTTGTACATGTTCAAGCATTTTGAAGACTAATAAGATCGACCCTCATTGGAGCGGGACCCAGAGACGTAGTCCATCAGGGATGAACTCCATTATCATGTGGTGTCCACATTCTTATGGTTTGCATTATTTGTTCAATTATATTATTTTAGTTATTTGTGATCTTTTGATAAGATTGTTATTTCAAGTCTTTTTATAAGTTAACTGGTTTAAGAATTCACATGCAAATTCAAGTGTTAGTAGATCATGTCATTTCAAATCAAGTTTGGTATCAAAGCAAGCTAACCAGGAAATTACAGAGTGTGAATGTTAACTAGATCAAGGCTTAAGCAAGGTGAAGGCCAACTTGAGACTTTCAATCCAAAGATTGGACGTGCACATCAAAGAAAGAAAATGATAGATGAAGAATACCAAGAAGAAGTTGAGAAGGCTTTCCACAAGGCTTTCTATCCGATGGCAGATATAGTAGAAAAATTGTTTTTAGATTATCAAGAGAGATTGGAAAAGAAGAAAACTAAAAAGGAGAAAGCATAGAATAATGCTTTAGGAAAAGGAGGAGATGTTTCTGAGCCTTTTTCTCCATCTTCTTCTTCCCCTTTTGAAAGCTCCAGTACTGCTTATTCAAATCTAAAGAAACAACCTAAGAAGGCTAAGTCTGATTTACCTTATTTAAAACTTGATATTAAGTTTGATTTTCCTATATATAGCGGTGAAATTAACATAGAAAAGATACATGACTGGATTAGGCAGATTAATGTGTATTGCAAGATCTAGAAGCTTGCAGTATATGGTTGGTTCCGACAATATTGAATGTATATTTGGTTGAAAAAGGGATTAATGTACTAAAAAATGTTGGTGCAATGTTGATTGTTATTATGATGATTCAAATGTATAGGTTCCAAGAAGGATGGACAAATGATACGGGATAGGTGAGACGAACATGTCCTCACTTGAATTTTGAATGATTCAAGATTTTGGTGGTGCAAAAAATTCTTAGTGGGAAGGTTTGATCTAGGAGGATCTCTGAGATCGATCAAAATTAAAGTCTTAAATTGAAAACAAAAGCTTGCAGTTGAGTAGATATCGATGATATATTTTCGACAACATTTATTTCGTGCAAAATAGACTCTGGGCGTAAAATTATTCAGTTTTGAACTTTAGACAAAACATGTAAAGTTGGGAAAAAAGGAGTGCCGCGTGGAACCACTGGAAGGGTGACATGTGGCATGTACGATGTTGACGTGGAACCGCCATAGAGCACCATGTCATAGGTCAAATCCAGTGGCAGGGGAGGGGGGGTCCAGTGGAATTCCAGTGGTAGATGAGGTGGACCAATCTGGGCATGCCATGTGGCATCCTGATTGGTGTGTGGGTTGTTTTATTTTCNGGTGGACCAATCTGGGCATGCCATGTGGCATCCTGATTGGTGTGTGGGTTGTTTTATTTCCAAATTTTTTGGGTAAGGGAGGATCAAACCCCCAATCTCCTATTCGTCGAAGCCTCCACCAAATCTATCTAGCCATCTCCTCCACCGATTATTTCTTAACCATACAATGGGCCACTTGTATTTAAGTTTGAATGGTTGAATGGGTTATATTTTTTGGGTAAGGGAGGATCAAACCCCCAACCTCCTATTCGCTGAAACCTCCACCAAATCTATCTAGCCATCTCCTCCACTGATTATTTCTTAACCATACAATGTGCCACTTGTATTTAAGTTTGAATGGTTGAATGGGTTATATTTTTTGGGTAAGGGAGGATCAAACCCCCAACCTCCTATTCGTCGAAGCCTCCACCAAATCTATCTAGCCATCTCCTCCATCGATTATTTCTTAACCATACAATGTGCCACCTTGTATTTAAGTTTGAATGGGTTATATTTTTTGGGTAAAGGGAGGATCAAACCCCCAACCTCCTATTCGCCGAAGCCTCCACCAAATCTATCTAGCCATCTCCTCCACCGATTATTTCTTAACCATACAATGTGCCACTTGTATTTAAGTTTGAATGGTTGAATGAGTTATATTTTTTGGGTAAGGGAGGATCAAACCCCCAACCTCCTATTCGTCGAAGCATCCACCAAATCTATCTAGCCATCTCCTCCACCGATTATTTCTTAACCATATAATGTGCCACCTTGTATTTAAGTTTGAATGGGTTATATTTTGGAAAAAAGGCAGGCCAAGGGCTTATCCCTCGGCCCCATGTATATGTATTACATTTTATTCAAACTCCAAGAACCGACGGTAGAACCAAGGTGGTGGAATCAACCCCATATTCTGAAGAACCAACGGTAGAACCAAGGTGGTGGAATCAACCCCATATTCTGTATGCCACGAACCATATATTATATCTTATGCAACAAAATCATGATAAGGCTTCATTGGTTTGAACTCGTGACATCCTCCCATAATGCTAACATTTTCAACCAACGTTCCAAGAGTGCCACATATTATGGGATATGAAATATATTATTTTTAAGTTTTATTGTGGGTGGATTAATCCCCCAAAAGGGAGCACTCCATTTTGGATTCAAATTCAACGAATTCATAATATGACATGGCTTTATAACCATATAGAATATTATAGTTTGGATTTGTTTGATATTTTGTAAAAAAATATTTTTTTAATGGAGATTTGCCCATAATTTATCTATTTTTAAATGGATATTTATCCCATTAATTTTGGGATCAAACATTTGTAAATACCTTCGTATTTGGAGGTGGGTTATGGATTTTTGGGCTATACAAACAATGTAATTTTCCATGGGAAGGCATTGGAAAATATATTGAAGATTTTGGTGATATGATGCCAAAGTGCCTTTGAAGGATTTGTAAGCTTTGCTCATTTTGTAAGAGGCTTTTTAGCCACACTTGGAATATTTTGGAGAGTGAGAGGACTTCATTTTTTTATCCGTCCTCATTAGAGCTAGACCCGTAGACATAGTCCATTAGGGACGATTTCCGTTTTCATGCGATGTCCACATTCTTATGTTTTGCATTATTTGTTCATTTATATTCTTTCAGTTATTTGTGATCCTTTGATAAGCTTGTTATTTCAAGTGATTTTATAAGTTAACTAGTTTAATAATTCACATGCAAATTCAAGTGTTAGTAGATCCTGTCATTTTCAGATCATCCTCTCACAATCTTCATATTCAAATTACTTTGTATTTTTTTTTTATTGTTTTCAACTAATTTCCAAATTTGCAATCTGAGGCTTTGAATAAATACCCTGAAAAAATCAACTGCAACATTTTTTAGAGTTTTATTTTCACTACACATCTCACCTTGATTATCCTTTAATTCCCAAATAGAATTCTTAAGTCTTCTCTAATTGGAAAATCTATGAAAAAATTGTATTATTGTCCCCAGCTTCCAGCCATACTGCCCTACTTTTCAATCTCCAAGTTTCTTCGTTTTGCTTCAGTAACTTCTCCTTTTTTATATTCAGCCTCAATAATCTTTCTTTTCTCTCCTCAGAGAAGAAAACATCACTAACTTCCCTCGATATTCTTTGATATTCTTCATCAATATTGGCCAGTTCCTTCTTATTCTCCGCTTTCCTATCTTTCTCCCATTTATGAATCTCAAATTTTAACAAATTTAATTTCTTCACAATTCTTTTCAAAGGAGACAACACATTATCAACATTCATATTTTTCCAAGTTTCATGACCAAAAGTACAAAATATTCCTCCTCCAACCACACCAATTTGAATTTGAAAGGATAATGGACAAGCTCATTATCAAAATCCATCTCTAAAATCATAACCATATGATCATATATGTCTGTAGAATAATCCCAACTTTTGTACCTTCCAAAATCTTTGCAAAGAACCTCCACCATTAAATATATTTCTAGACTTTTGGCATACTTGCATATCCACACCGTCCATTTGACCAAGTTGGTACACGAACGTTAGAAACAATATCAATGATATTTTCATTTTCAAATAAAGACATAAAAAAAACATAAAGCATATCCACATTGCCCCCCCCTCAAATTCCTCTGGAGATACCGTAAGATTTAAATCCCTTGCCAAAATAAGTGCACTATCCTTCAGAATACCATATTGAAACGCCTGATCCCAGAATAGCCTCCTATCATGACAAGGAGCATAAATATTTAGGATTCTAACCACATTTTTATAACCCATTAATTTACCTTCCACCATAATGCCTACAATTGTGATAAACGCCTTCAAATCTGCCAAATTTGGATTCCAGGATACCAAAGTACCCTTGACATACCAACATAATCCAAAGCACAAACTCTCCAATTTGGTTTTAATTTTAATAAATAATCACAAGCATTACCTACTGATGACATGGTCTCTTGGAACAACAAAACCACTGGTTTCAATTTTTCAATTAATTATTTTAGGGCAATTCTCTTCGGGCCACTACCAAGCCCCCTTATATTAAAGGAGACCAAATTCATTTAAAACCCTCATGAAGGGATGCATCCTCTCTAAGAACCCAAAAAACAAAAGGACTAACTTCATTATAATTATGAGGTAAACCCTTATCAAACAAAGAAGAGACCCAAGGGTTTTTACGAGTTAGGTCCAAATCATCCTCCAAAACTTCCTCCATAACCACTTTCCTATTTTTTACCTTTATGTTCTTTTGAATTGAAACATTTGGATTACAAATGGAAGAAATAGGAAAGATATCAGGACCATTAGACGAGCTAGAATAAATTCTTAAGGGTAATTTCCCCCCATATTAATCATTTAAAGGAGCATCCTGAATATGTGAGGATAATATATTAAAGTCCAAATTACTCTGTTTGTTTCCTTCCAATGAGGGAAAATCACTAGGCTAAAAAATCAAAACAGGAGCTACAAGAAAATTCTTAGCATCAATAGGTTCTAAAGGTTTTTCATTCTCTACAACATCCCTACACGGACAATCCTTTTCTAGAGACTCCTCATTCTCAATCAATGATCCTCCCAATTCTTTTACCAAAACTTTACCCGAATCCTTCTCTACCTCATCCAACCTAGAAATAGATAATGAAACCAACACCTCTTCCAAAGATAAAAACTTTAAAAGAATATGAATTGAATTGTCAAACTTACCCACAAAAGACGACGTCGAAGATCGATCCAGAGGAATCAGAAATTTGATATCATTAATCACATCTTCGATCAACTAGGTTTAGGTTCTTCTTCTTCCTTCATACTCGAAGGACCCAAAAAATCCATTTTAAAATTAGTTTTTTGATGACCCGTTCTTTTGCATTTGTAGCATCTAAAAGGGATACACCAGTAATCTAACTTCTGGACAAATGAACCTCCCTCCCATACAATTTCCAGTTATTTCGGGATCCCTCCTTCCAAATCTATCTCAACCAACACACGAGGAGATTTTCTCTCTTCCCCCATCAGATGTTACTCTTCAATCATAATAAATTTTCTAATAGAATTCACTACCTTCATGAAACCATTAATGTTGCAACAGAATAAAGGAAATTCCTACAAAATAACCCACAAATGTCTCTTTTCTAATTTTTATTTACTCTAGTAATCTAACTTTTGGTCAAATGAACCTCCCTCCCATACAATTTCAAGTTCTCTAGGGAGCACTCCTTCTAGATCTATCTTAACCAACAAACGATGAGCTTTTCTCTCAGCCCTCATCAGGCATTCCTCTTCAATCATAATAAATTTGCCAATAGAATTCACCACTCTCCTAAAACCCTTAATGTTCAAGTAGAATGAATGAAATATCGACAAAATAACCCACAAATGTCTCTTTTCTAATTTTGATTTCCAAGGGTTGAAATTCACCTCCCATCTAGTATAATTGTTATCAAATGAAAGTAGACTATAAATAGTATATAATATAAAAATCTTGGAATTGTAATTGTATTTTAACGAAAATGAATATATATATATATATATACAGGTTGATAAAAATATATTGAATTAAGTTCCCTCGAGGCTAAACATTAAGGTATTTCTAAATTATAATAAATAAATAAATCATAATTTTTATTTAACAAAAATGAAATTACACTTTTGAATATAGTTTTGGGTATAGATCGAGTGGTTGGAAGGAATGTTGTTATCCTCTCCATCAACGTCCAAGTTTCTCTTTGTGACACTTGCTCGCTGGGAGCCAAGTTTGACTATGTAATAATTGACTGGATTATGGAATTTTGGCCATACCTTGATTCTCCAGAATAATCCAATAATTGTCTTCACAATGATATTACAATAATATGTCCAAATTCTTCTAGCCAAAATTAATATGTAGAAATACTTTTGGTCAAAATCTGAAAAATATTGTCATTTCCTATTGAACTACTATAAATATACACATATTAGCCATTGGGAAAGGAGATAGTTTGTACCAAATGCATTAGGTCATGGATTGTCCAGTTGGCCATACAAAATGATTTATTTTAAAACAACTTAGGACAACTCGAATCTCATTCACAATAACTGGATGACAAGCATCTGTAGGTTCATGTCATAATTAAGACAATTGTGGATCTCTACAAAGATATCATACAATCCTCTCTCACACCTCCTTAATAGCATCAATCAAACATATCCTCGAATGATTATGAATTAGGAGTGGAAGAATGAATAAACACCTCGCCCAGTGTCTCTTTCTATCCCAATATCCCTTTGCACAATCCCATATCTCCCAGATTCAATTAACCTCATTAAACTAGAAGTAGGGTAGGGTGTAGAAGGAAAGAAGGGCACGTGGGCCCCTTAAACGACATGATAAATCTCGACCACTATACAACACACATGCATACTTTCAGGAGGATTTTCAATCCTTAATTTAAAGGGGATACAGTGGTCCATTGGTGGGGATAGATGTATTTCATTCCATCCACCTAGGTTCAATTATGTTGATACATATTCCAGCTTGGATGTTCGGCTAACGATTTACTCAACCTAGCATCCACTGAAGTGGGGAAGTTTGTTGAGATTTCCTGTGCATGTGTGAGATTTCCTTGATTCCTTTGGAATAACAGGAAGGTGCCTTTTCAGCATGAAAAAAATGCTACACATACTAGCCATGTAATAACTGAGAAAAAAAAAACACAAGAAAGAACTATGTGGCAATATGGCCATTGGTCATGACTTTATCCTCATCATTATCAGCTTGTTACTCATATGAGCTAGATAGGCTGATGTTAGAGAAAATATGAAGATCTTTGAAATTTAAAAACTTTTACCAGTGAATTATTCAACACATGAATCACTTACCCAAATCAACCACATAAATCATCCATCCACAACACAAGATGTACCCTGGGAAAACCCTCAAAATAATGAGGATGAAAAACCCAACAATTATTCATAGTATAATAGATATATTTGTGGAGAATGGCTTTCACACAATAACAGATTGCCCTATAAGAGAGAACACATAGCAATAGAGAATAAAGATCAAATGTTACAACTTTCCATGTCCCCAACACATTAATAGCAAGCCTGAAACACTGTCATGCAAACTAAGGTTAATGGTTTCATGAGAATTATGCAGCCATACATTACAATTTCGAATTGGCTTCTTGGAATAACCAATCCTTACATTAAAAACTTCATCATGCACAACTAATTCGCCATGCCTTTCATCTTTGACATTAACTGAGGATTTATCTGACATCAGAGTGAATTCATTATCTGACTGTATGTATGAACACTTAGTTAATAGGATAACATAAGTGTCATAGTGCTTTAACTCAAGTGTTTTCATGCAAAACACTTTATAATTGAAGTGTCATCTTTTGGTTACCTTAAGAGTCATCTTTTAGTTTAACTAAAGTAAAACACTCTAGTTAACTATTCCATCTTTCCTAACACTTAGTTATCTTATTATTAACTTAATCATGTTGATTGATGAACATTGAGCTCTTCTTTACTTAACCGATTGCATACATTAATATTTCATTTGATGCTTTAATTGAAGCACTAGTTGCAGCATACATAATTAACTGAAGTTTTATAAGTTGAGTTTACTTAGTCATCTGCATGGGCAATTATAATTCTCTTTTTCTCATTACCTCTTTATTGTTTATCTTTTTATCTTTTATCCTTCTGCATGGTAAATGTGTGTTAACTTTATTTATCTATCATATCATATTATAATCAGAATAATTGTCACATGTTATGATCATATTATATTACTCTCGAACCATATAGTCATATGCTAAAGTAATTCACTCTAGAGTTGATCAGTCTCTAAAGGATAATTAATAGTTGTATTCATCTCGAATGACCATGGTTAATAATATATCACATAACATTTTACGCTTCAACATGCAAATCATCCACCTCTATAACTGGAGGTCCACCCCATGGGTACCCACTATACTCTGGGTGTCTGTATGAGAATCATGAGTTGAATTTACTCACAAGTCCACCTCTATAACTAGAGGTCCACCTCATAGGGTTCCTTCTATAAGAATAGTTGACTTAATATTACCCACAACTCCGACTTGATATTATCCACAAGTATATATCCTTGATATTACTCATAAGACCTTACAAAATCACCACCTCAATCATATGAGGATATCTGACTTGACATTACTCACAAGTCTACAGCCTTGATATTATTCACATGAATTTTGTAATCCTTAGGTTCTCCCTAATGAATTTACTCCAAGTTACTGAGTCCAATTTAGTCTCTCTACCTCAACACACATGAGGCCCAATCTTAGTTGCACAAGATTTGGTTTGGAGAATGACTCCTGATGTTGTACATTTAACACTCTCTCTCATCAAAGGAGGCACTCTCTGCCATACCAAGCTTGTCTCAGAAGTACTTATACTTTGTCACATATAGAGGCTTTGTTAACACATTTACATCTACTCTTTAGTATCACTGTACTGAAGTCTTACATTATTGTACCATGTATCAATTGAAGTGAAAATTTATCTCAATGTGTTTTATCATAACAAATAGGGTTCTCAAAAAGATATAAACTTGAGCTTTTGACCTATACAAGTAGCTTTCTCATATACTCTACTTCTCATCAGGTAGTACTATCCACAAAATGCTTTTTCTTCTATAGTACTTGTTGTAACATACATATATAATCTTAGGCTAAAGCAATAGCTGGATATCACAACACATAATAGGTCTACTATGTATCAATTACAATAAACAACCTAACCTCATGGCATGTAGTTTCCCTGAACTAGAAACCACGAATTTACAATCTGTCATGTCAAACTTTTACAACACATAAAAAATGTGTAATTTTGCTTACAACAAGAAAAACCTTACCCATGTCAAACTTCAACATTGACTTATTATAATCTTATCCTATTTGGAGAAGTTCTCTGTGAGCTTTCCATTCTCTGTGATATTCTCCAAGGCCTGACCACTTTAACATTGATTTCATTTTTCTTTATACCATAGTACCCCTCTAGCCAACTATGTGGCTATATGACTTCTCAAAGGGGTTTGACTATTCCCCAATAGTCCAAACTATAACTCTTCTCAAGTATCTGATAGTCTCTGATACTTTAACTATGTCTCTGCTCATGTGGATTCACTCCACAAGAGATTCTACAACCCATGGTTGTATGAGTGATATACCATGGCTTATCATAGCTATGTGTAACTTAGTGGCTTATCTGTTGCATGAATTAATGGATCCATGTACCACTACATAGCTAGACTGATCCATATACAATTGTATGGCTAACCGATGTCTGATCCATGTATCACTTCATGACTTACCGGTGGGGGGAATTATTGATACATATCCCATATGACTAATTGGTGGTGACTTTATCTATTGCTTCCCATGGGGACACATAAATACTCCCTCTTTAACTAGAGGAGTATTTACATCAAGCTTAGCCTAGACGGAGGCTTAGTAAGTATGCTAGAAATTCTGCTCATATGTGAATATGTTTTGGAGATGTGTTGCTCATTTTTACACCATGTCTCAGATATAACTGACTAGGAACCTTTTGAAGCTTTTACCGCTTTACAATATTCTCTATCTGGAACAACATATTTGTTGTGGCCTTTCTCAATCACTGTTCTAGTCATAATCCATATATCCTTGAAACTTTATTAATTGACTAAGACATATATGAGTCCATATCCAGTCGTACCTTGTAGGTACTATAACACATGCTTTGTACTAATTGTAAAGCACGTAACCAGTCATAGTACTAACCAGGGACATTTCAATTGTCTTTGAGATCCTTCAAATATGAAATAATAATCATATTTCATATTCATATGTGTGTCTATGTACTTACAATTCATTGTCATGACCCCTTCAAGATATCTACCGAGTATTTTCCTTAACTGAGGAAAGTCTTATCTTGTTCTGCCACACCTCTAATCACAAGAATCATGCCAAGATTCTTGAATATTGTACTCTACTTCCTTCCTAATATGAGTACCATATATATATATTCTTTAACAATAGGCTCATCAACCAATTTTATTGGTTCTTCAAGAGCTAGCAAATCTAGCTTCTCCCTCTCACTATTTAGGATGTGAGAATCATAATCTAGGTCCTTCGTCATAGAGATTCATGCTCCTCTATCCATACATGAATGTAACTAAGATAAATAAAATACCTTCAGGAGCGTTCTCATACATATCAAGACTTCTATGTTGAATAAATATTTGTTGGGGAATTCTTCCCATAAAAAAAATGGAACCTCTCAATCTTCTCCTAGAAGCTTCCCGCTTCACAACATATTGCTTTCTTTCAAGATCTTCCATTGGAATGACTCCTTATTCGATGCATGTCATTTTCTACTTGTAGGTCATAACATATGGTCTTTCCCTACAAGACAAATTTATCCAAGTTATTAGCAACCTTGCATAATCTAGTCATTTCAATACAATGACAAATAGCTCATATAAACATGCATATATTTTAACCAATGTTTCAATATAACCATATCTCATGAAATTTAATCACATGAATAGTTTGATGTAATTTCAATGGTTCTCACGGTTATGTACATCATTTAATTAATGTCTCAACATAACCATCATTCATATCTCATGTAATGTTATGCAACCATATATTATTCTTTAATTAATCATAACATGTACTTTCATAATATTTTCTATATGCCAATAAAAAAAGGTTACATGCTTTAATCATGGTATACCATAACATCATTCCTAACACTAGTAATACATATCTTTAAATAATTGTAATGAAACACATTCAAAAGCCTTTAAATCTGATTTATAAAAGCATATGATAATCAGACTACAAAAACTTGTCTTTTATTGTTTTGTGTGGGATCCCTCTTTATCTCTGCATCCTTGCAGAGATTACTAGAGTCCTTAGATATCAATATTCTTCTTTCACTACAACTTTAACTTTGCAAATTTAATCTTATGCAACCAATAATGAATCTCTGAATGGGGATTATTGTCCCACGCAAACTAGAGTGAATGTTCTTTCTACACTAAGGGAAATATTCTTTCTGATAGTCACCATCCTTTTCCTCGAATGATTTCTTCTGAGTAGGTTTATCTTCTTCTACTGCCGTAGATGCATGAAACTTTCCTTGATTATTTTTCTTTTCATGGCACTCTCTTGCATAATGGCCCTTCTTATGACAATAGAAACATTGAACCATTTATTTATCGAAGCCTTTGTTGAACTCCTCTTTATTTGAATGAAAAGACTTCTTTGAAGTGAATGGTTTCCTCCCTTTATTCATTCTTGTCGTGAGGGAAATATTTTCTTCCTTGGTGCACAATAACTTGTTTTGGATTTGCCCCTCCTCTTGGAGGCATTCATGCCATAATATCTCGAAGTTAGGTTGCTCTTCTCGGTCGTTTAACGAAACCAATAATGTTTCCCATGTGGATGGGATACTACCAATGACAGTTTGAATAAGGTGATCATCATCTACTACAACTCCGATGCTAACAAGTTGGACTCTCACCTAAGAGATTTTGGTAGAGAATGATGCCACAAACTTGTCCTTCTCCATATTTAGGTTTCAGAGCTTATTCTTCAAATCCCTCTTTTTGGATCGGGGCGTTATTCTCATATAGATTTGTGAGCGTATCAAAACACTTCCTAGAGGGTTTCAGTGGGGTGATCACGAGCATGTGATTATCCTTTACCGAATCATATATGATCTGTTTGGCCTTTGCTTGATTCTTCTTGAAATTGATTGCTCTACATTAGTTGAAGGCTCCTCCATCACTAAGGTCGTGTAGGAATCTAGGTCATGCTCCTCAATAATTTTTAAAACCCTTGCCTTCCATATGTTGAACTTGGAATTACCCTCAAGACGGTCTTTTTGTCGGACAGAGATCGATGTCATGGCTCTCGAACTTTGCTCAACTCCTTAGGATCGCGTAGGATTCTAGTTTCTTGCACAAACTCGACTCCTTCACGATCTGGGGTTTGATACCATGTTGATGTTTGAGAAAATATGAATATCTTTGAACTTTAAAAACTTTTATTAATGAAATATTCAACACATGAATCACTAAATCAAATCAACCACACAAATCATTCATCCATAACACAAGATGTACCTTGGGAAAACCCTCAAAATAACGAGGATGAAAAACCCTGTAAATCCCTAAATGTTGGGCACATTCCCCCTTATATAGTGGCACATTACCCCTTATATTGTGGTGTATTACATATTACTGATGTCGTCTTGGGTCTATTAGTTTTTATGGTGCACCTTGGTCTCCTATATATAAGAAGGAGATATTTTCACTGTAACCAACATTGTATCTTGTCTTGTCTTATGTACTTAGTACATTGTGTAAGTAGGTTTCTCCCTCGAAGAGGATTGATATTAATCTCTATTATTCATTATTATGGCATGTATTACTTTATTTTGGTCTATTTAAAATAATTTTATGCTATATCTAGGACTTGGTTGCATAACATTTGGTATCGGAGCTCTTCCCTAGGGACTGGTTTTTGCAAAATGATTAATTTTGTAATTTTTGCTACAAAACTTTTTCTACAATGATTAAGAGATCGAGTTTAAAAACCCACCTCTATATCAAGCCTAAGTATCTTTAGTATGAAATTCAGGTATTGAGACATCACAATTTCGAAGATATAAGCCTTGGAATATAGAGTTTTTTTACTAGTAAAAAACCTAATATAAAACAAGTGTTATGGGGAAAAAGGTCATATCTGGGGTATATGATATCCAAATTGATTGATACCTATTACACCAGAAAGAATACAGGCCAAGGTATCTGTGGCAGGGTTTTAATCCTCACATACAAAATATTGGACATGTAGCACATTGTACAAGTTCGCTCTTCTGAAAGGACATAAAATAAGAAGTTTTGTGAGATTTGAAATAACTTCTTTATTAGGACATCCAAATTAGAACAGGCCCATGACATTAGAAATAGGACACGTTATCCTACACTGGGATGAAGTTTCAAACATAAAGGAGTGGAAATTTCAAATTTACAGTAGTTCCAAGTCAACCATAAAAATCTTCCAATTAGGGTTTGAAAAAGGTACGCCATTTTAGATTTGAATAACTTTGAATAGAAAGATCTATTTTTATTGTTCAAAATTCCACCAAAAGGAAGTGGAAAAAATCACACTCATCTCAAACCACCATAGTTTTCATCCCTAACATACGATGAAAGTGAAGACATATCTTTATATGATCTCAAGAGGAGTAAAGAGGATATTAGGGGGGTGGTCAGTAAAGAAGATATTAAAGAATTGGAGGAACTAATAAAACATAGATTATTACTCATTCATATACTCAACAAGAGGATAAGGAGGAAAAACGAGACTTATTCCAGTGACGTATTGTGGAAACTGAAAAACAATTGGAAAACGGGGAGTTTGAGACCCAGGAATTCGACGATTCACTACTATTTAAGAAATGTAACTACAAAATATATTCTATTTTGTATTATTATTATTATTATTTCCCCTTCCATATACATTGTTCCTCCGATTAGGGATGTCATTGATGTAATTGGACACGTAAAGTATTGAGGCAAAACCTTTGTTGTAAGTTGGGTTAGTAGTACCCACAAAAGTATTATTAAAATGTAATTTTGAGTCTTCCGAGGAAAATTGACCCTGGAAGCAAGAAGAAGTTGACCATGTTGGGTTATTAGGAATCTCATCTGATTAGTATAAATAGGAGAGGTGCCTCCCTCATTTGGACAAGTAGAGCACTCAAGCAAGTTCACTATAGGGAGGAGCAACAATCATCTAAGGAGGAGGAAGACATATAGTATTATTCTTTGGTTCTTACACTATAATTGGTTAAAGTCTATATTGAGGAAGTTTTGTTGGTTTTTCTTCCTGTTTGGTCGGATTTTTTGACCTAAGGCCAACTTAAGGAGATTAGGCCCACACAAGTTTCTTAGAACAGCTCCCGGTGTGTTTGAAATAGCAAAACCTCGTAGGTTATGGTCCTGGTACCAACTGAATTTATTCTCTTAAGGGGAATGTAAAAATACAGCAAAAATGTATCCTATTTAAACTACTATTTAAAGTAAATTCTAAAGTCGATTTCTAGATCTAAGTAATCCTAAAGTGCTTTCTTAAGGAAAGTCTCCTATTTTTGGGATTTTTTATTTAAATTTATGATTAAGGAACTTTTTCAAAAATTTAAATCTAATTAAAACCTAAAAATAGGATACTTTCCTTAAGAAAGCACTTTAGGATTACTTAGATCTAGAAATTGACTTTAGAATTTACTTTAAACAGTTGTTAATTATGATACATTTTTGCTGAATTTTTACATTCCCCTCAAGAGAATAAATTAAGTTGGTAGCAGGACCATAACCTGCGAGGTTTTGCTATTCCAAACACACTGGGAGTTGTTCTAAGCAACTTGTGTGGGCCTAATCTCCTTAAGTTGGCCTTAGGTCAAAAACTCTGGCCAACAAATGGCGCTAGAAGGAGGGCCGAGGTAAAACAAGTGGTTATTTTTATTTTTTCAATTATTTTGATAACCATTTTTCCTCCAGCTCTTGTTTTTCAGTTTTATTATTTTATGCTCTTAGTCATCACATATATGCTTAAGGGTTGGTTAGAATACAAGCTAGCCATTTGAAGATTCAATTAATCTTGATTGTTTATCATTCATGGCTCATGCCCAAATTCCTATTTGGGAATCCGTTTTTAATTTTACATTGGTTAATATTCCCAATAAGACAATCAACCTCTTGTCAAAACTTGAATTTGATGGCAAAGGCAATATATCTGCAAGAGAACACCTTGGGAAGTTTTTATGTAAATGTAACAAACATAAGATTGTCGATCTTATTGCTACTTGCAAGTTATTTGCCCTTACTCTCAAAGGACGAATCAAATGTTGGTTGGAAACATTTCCACCTAATTTCTTTTTTACATGGTTTCAATTTGCACATGAATTTTTAAACACATTTAAGGATTATAATTCTAATAAACTTTGCAGTGAATTGTAGGCTATTCAGAGGAAGAAAGGTGAGTCTTTAGAAGACTTTTCAGTAAGGCTTTCTCATATTCTTTGCAAATTTCATATTACTGATTTACCTTCTGAATCTGATCTTTTAAATATTGATTTCAACTCTCAAGTTCCTCTTATTCAAGAAAATCAAGACGTTTGTCTAAAGGATGATAATTCACTAATCTTCCTAGAAACTTTCTCCTCTATTATTGATTCAGATACTTTTATAACTTCTACCCAACCCCTAGGTGAGAAGATCGAAGTAGAAGAGGTGCGACTTCTTCTGATCATTATTCTCCTCTCGAAGGAGAAAGTCATAATTATTTTATCCAAAATCTTGAACCTATAAACATTAATGAATCGAATGAGGAAGAACATATTCATGATAAATTTATTCGTACATATAGGGAAGTTGATTGTCTTAACGAACAACAAGATTCAGATTCTATTATTACGAAAATAGATCAAGATGAATTAATTATAAATCAAACTATATGTTCATCATTTTCTGATTTTTGTACTAATTCTTCTTTCGATTCAATTATCAATGAACACAAATATGATAATTATAATTTTATATGTTCTGACAATTCAATAGAAAAAGTCAAAGAAGAAGACATGAATCTTAATCACTCGATTAAATGTTGTCCGAGAAAAGAGATTAATCTTTTTCAAAAGAATGTTAATAAAAGTTTTGATTCACATGAAAGATTATCAATTGATCTTGAACTCAAATCAATTTCATATGAAATGTTGAAAGGTACATCACCAAAATTTATTCAAAATAATCAGGTAATAAGAGAGAAATATTTTGGAAATTTAAATATTAATGATCTTTCTAAGTTGAGAGATTCTTTTAATTTCCTCATTTCTAATTCTTACTATTTTATTTATCCTGATTTATTTTCTGATTTTGATATACATAAGATTCCATTCAAAATATCTAACCATGTGGCATCAAAATTGCATTTCTATGAGATATCTAATAGTGATTATTCTCTTATTAAACATGAATATGAGAGAGTGAGACATATTTTATTATTGGATCATCATCTGATACAATCTTTTAAAAAGAACAAGGATCTATTGCAAGATAATTATAGTCAACCAATTTTTGATGAGATCAACACATCAACTTTTATTGAAACTAAAAATGTTTGTTCTCATCAAAATCATTTATATGGGAGATCTAATTTTATTGGTGAAAATATCTTTGTCATAGAATTTTCTATAACTTGTGATCACCAAAACCTTGCATCTTCTTCAATTGATTCACCTTTAGCAATAGATCCTATTAACAAGATTACTTCTTTCGATATCAGGCTACTACATGTTCATTCACCTATTATATCATTTCATGATCCTATTATTTGAAGATGTTAGTGTGACTAATGCTAACAATTTTATTTGTCCATTTGATTCTCCTAAGATAGGTTTGCCACGTATGGATTTCATATTTTTAGATCATACTTTGCATTCTAAGTTTCATGAGAAAATTGTAGAGTGGCTCGAAAATTCTTATCTCAAAAGGTTTTCAGAAACTGGTAAACATGTCTTATCATTACATGTAAATAGAATTTCAAGTGGTAAGGATGATAGATTTTGTTTTAGTTTTCTTTTGTATTATTTCTGGTCATTATTAGAAGAACATATTATTCTTGTAGGATTAGAAATGTTTAGTTGGTTTCACTGGTTATTTCACTTTACTTAGTTCATGTTGTATATTTGATTATACATATGTACATATTCAGTTTAGAAGTAATTCTAGATTTAGTTTAAGTTTGTTTTTTTTTTGCTTCATTTTCAATAAATGTGCAGTTAATAGAGGTGTGTAAATTTCAAGATGAAAACGAAATTTCAGGATGAAAACGAATCGTCATTTAGGGAAGTACTCATTATCCTTTTATCGCTTTTGATTATTTTTCTCTTACTATGAATAAATAATAATGATGAAATGTTTACATAAAAAGAATAGTAAGAGATTTTAGTCATACATAATTTTACACTCTTTTGAACACATCTCACTCATCCTATAATTATTCTCGCAAAACTGTACACCTTAGACTTTTCATTTTTCCTTTTGTAAATAATGATGAATAAAGGGATTTGACTTATTCAATCTTCTCATCGATTAATTAAATGAATCCTAAAGAATGAAAAATTATTTTAACAATTGAATGATTCTGTAATATTTTCAAAACTTTACATTAATAACAAACTTATGATGTTTTTTGTGAAAATCACCATTTTGACATACATATTATATTTCTGTCTCCTATTTTCTATTTTATATTGACCTTTATTTAAACTTTAAATCTTTATATTGTGGTCAATTTTAATATTAGGAGATTTATTGTTATTTCTTATGCATGTCATAATTTTGTGATTTTTACGTTATTTTGTATAGCTCATCACATAGAAAGTAATCATATCTTGAATTTTGATTTTTGAGTTTATTTACTGTCTTCGACTCTCATTCAAAGTTTCGATAAATTTTTCTTTTGGATTTCAATACATACCTTTTGGTTGAATTTTGGATTTGATCGGATTCTATCTTTTTGAGTGTTTTGGTTCAACTAGCAATTTTTATTCTTAAAATTGTTTGGTTGATTGGTTTCAGTAGTGAATTTAATATTTTTCATTTTTTTTATTTTTCTCTTTGTTTTTAGTAAGGGAGCATTGTAGATAAATAATACTTTGATGGCACCCTGCTAAATGTCCATATGTCTCTCTACTAATCAACCTGATATCTTTAAAAAAATCATTGTAAGAAATTTCTTGCCATATCAAATGTTCTTATTGTGACTGAATCACTCCTATCCTTGAAAGATTTCTTATGAACTTAGCTAATCAGTCAGTTGAACTCACGGTTATTATTCTTGGACTTTATTTTGAGAATGATATCATTAGCTAGTCAAGTTAACCTATCAGGAAACTTTTCTCTTAGAATCTTTATGAATCAATGACATTAGCCATCTTTAGGCCTTCCATGTTATTATAGGAGTATTATGTGGATTTGTTTCCCATCCATTAGAATTTTTTTATAAAACTAAACTAAACTTTGATTAAAGAATAGGAGGTCTCATCACAAGCCGACCTAATCATGATCATCAGCCCTGTCGAGGATAACATCATTTCTGATCACCAGGATGGTGGCTCTTGGTCATAAGATCAAGGGACAGGAGGTCTCATCACGAGCCGACTTTTTTTTATCTCTGGTAGTTCTCGTGAATGATGCTATTAATATCTTGTTACCAGGCCAAGATAGTAGCCTTGAATCAAAGATATAATTGAAAAAAAAAAAAGAGAAAAAGAGAAAAACAAATTTTATCTTTCAGTTATTTATATTTAATGGATGCGGAACTTATCTAGATATCTTCTTAAGGTATGGAGGTCATATCTTTATGCTAGTGTTATTCGATTATTTTAGTTGTTGAGAAAGCATTCTTGATTAGGTTTATTTGCTATGCATATATTTCAAAGTCATTCATCTTTATGAAGTTTTTGAATAATAGTTGGGAAAAATCATTTGATTGTGACAGCACTTTAAGTTCAAACTTTACTATATAGGCTAGTGATGTGAGAATGTCATGTGGTGTGAAATTTGATATTTTGAGAAAACCTTGATTTTATTTTCCTATATCTATAACCTTCAGGTAAATATGCAGAGATAACTGCTTAGCCCAGCATGTCGCCATTTGTTGGCACCCCAACAACTAACCTTCATTTTATGCAAAATAAAGGGACCCCCATTAAGAATTTTGTAAATATTCAGTTTTTGTTTCTTTTAGTTTTTCATACTTGGTTTTGAGAAGGCGATTCAACGGTTTTCTTTCTTTGATCCTTCACTCTTGATGGTGCTTGTCTCTTGGTTTGATTTTCATTTCACAAGGTTTTGATGGTCCCACCAATATTAGTCGCTCGAGCCTTTTAGCTTCCTTGATGTTTAAAATGATTGCATGCACATTGCACTTAATTGAGGTTATCCAAGTTGACTATGTGCTTCAGTTTGAAAAGAGTGAGCTATTTTTGATCTTGCGGCATTTTCACAAAGGTTCAGTCTTTGACACTTTAGTTGGTTAAGACTGCATTTTGACATATCTTAATAAAAGTTTAATTTTATGACTTTCAAGTTACACCTTTAAAAATCACATTTTGAATTTCCATATAAATTGATGAGAAACATTTATGATCGAAATAATATATAGATATATAGTCAAAGCATTCAAAAGCTTCGAATATATATACATTGATTGATTATTGATTGATTATTAAGTGAGGGCTACATTATATCTAACCATATTAATTTGTGATTTGCTCAAAATTATCTCTTCATATTCATAATAAAGTTAATTTCAATTTACTATTAATACATACACTTTTCTTTAATATTACTTTATAAAAAAACTTTGTATTGAAATTTCTTTATTTCCCCAAATAATTATGGGTTAAATTATGGTTAAAATGTGATTCATGAAAGAAAAGTAACCTAAACGTTTTAAGTTTGAACTCATTTTGTCTATGATTAAAGGCATGTATTATATCAAAATCAATGAAGTGAAAAAAGGCTTATTGTGATAAATAAAATGTTTTGAAATATATACTAAGACACGTTGATTATTATTATCAAAGAGTTTTAGATATATTCGATTATAAAAGGCGATGATATGCTTCTTTGAAGAGCCTTGAGAGGATAATGCTTCATAAGGTGGCACTTATTATTTTAAAGTTTTTCCATTTCATTGAGATTCACGTTGGCTTAAGACAAAATTCTTGTTATGTTTGAAAACTTTCTCATATACTAACTTTGGAATACGACACTTTATTGTTATCTTCAGGTTAATCCATGATCAGAAAAGAAGAGGCGTGGCTCAATTTACCATCACAATTGCATAATTGTCGGCTCATGAGGATATTTTATCATGATCACAACAGATCCGCAGATGGTCGTTGAATCATTCAGGTTTTAATGGAAATGCCATAAAAACGAGCCAACTGTCATTCATATCACGTTAGCACCTTTGAAGAGAGATTTTGGATCAATCACAGTTAGCAAAATTCGTGGCAAATTTTGAAAAGTTGTTGCCTAATTATTGCTACAAATAATGATAAAGCTTCCACAAGTATGGAAAAATATAGTTACACAAAATCACTGAAGATCTTCAAAAAGGCTCGGTGGAACGTTTACCACTTAAATCATGTCCAGATTCCAACAGAATAAAGACGTTTTCAAAACTGTCAGCTTGAGTATCAGCATTACCGTTGGATTGAGATGTAAATATGCATAAAAGATGATATAACTATTGTAAGGGTCTTCGTTGCATGGACCTCCTTCATCAATAAGATACAAATTCACCAGGATCCACAACTGTCCATTGTGCACCAACAGGGAGAGGCATTCTTGCGTGGAGGAGTTTGGGAAAATCAAAAGGAATCTGAAAAAAAACCCGTTGAAAACCCACTTTAGAAATGGGTTATTTTACCCCTAACCGTGGACGATTTTGAGGATCTCTCAACAAGTTAGGAGAAATTCATGCCTGAATAGAGAATATTTTCCAGAAAATTTCAAATGCATCCAGCTGTAAGAGCAATTTTTGGAAATTGTTATGAGGTCTTCTGTCTATTTAAGTAGAGTTAATTCAACTGAGGATGGGGGGTGGGGGTTCTCTACATAATAGAAGAAATTTTATGTTCTTCTTTATTCCGTTTTTCTACTTGTAATTGTCACGTTTACAATAGGAAGTATAGACGCCATTACCAGGGAGATACTCTGTAGATTCTCAGGGAATTATTTCCCAAGTTTCTATAATAGTTTTCTCCAAAGGATTCGAGACTGGTGTAGCGAGTACTAATGGAAGATGGTAATTACTTCAGTTCTTGTTTAAGACAGAAACTTTGTTATGAACCTTATTTCTATTTCTTTATGAATTTTTATTCTAAAGATATATAAACTCCTTTCTGCCCACTATACTGTTATTCATTTTAATACATGTATATTTTTCTATCATGTACAAAGATCAATCTATTTGTCTCAAGCTAATATTATTCTCATAATTCTTTTAAATGATTACATGGTGTTTTCTATAATTAATTTTTATTATTATTGCAAATACTGTGTAATTGTATATTGATATTATTTAATGGAATGATCAACTTTGTATTGTCATTTTATTGAATAATGTTTATTTATAATTCAATTCTGCCAACGATAGTATTAATTTTAAATTAACTTGCTCATGTCTTACATGATAGATTAGGATAGAACAAATTCTAGTTTTAAATTAGAATTTTAGTCTCATTTTAATGATTGCAAGCTACAACTTAATAACTGCTAAATCTGTGTAATTTAGTAGATGCTAAGTTTGTGTATTTATGATTATTAAAAATTTGTGTTATGATTAGCTATCTTTCATTTATTCAAGAGTTTATTATAATCTTTTGAAAACTAAAATAGAGACTCTCCTTAAGAGAGCAAATTATAGTTGGACATAAATAATTAATTTTAATTTAAAAATAGTTAAATAGATATTTCATTTTATATATTAGCATAGCTTGTAAATAAGTAGTTAGTTTTAATTTAGTTGTTTTAATTGTAATTTAGTATAGTTTTTAGTTTGTTAATTAATTTAGGAAACATTTTTCTAAGTTTAAATAGTAGGACTCTCCTTAAGAGAGAGAAATTCAGTTGGTAGCAGGACCATAACCTGTGAGATTTTGCCATTCTAAACACACCGGGAGCTGCTCTAAGCGACTTGTGTGGGCTTAATCTCCTTAAGTTGGCCTAGTCAGAAAATCCGGCCAACACTTCCCCACTAGGGTTTCCCGAGATAAATCTTTGTGTTCTCTTTTTTATATGTGTGCTTGTTATTCTTTCAGTGATCCCTTTGTTTTGGCATACCAACTTTTAAAACCTTAAGATGGTATCAGAGCCAACCTGAAAGAAGACATTGCGCAACAGTTTTCCCACAGTTCAACAAGATCATGCTCACTATTCTGAACACCTCCTTCCACAAATCAATCAGAAAAGAAGAACCATTCAACTCGCCTTAGGAGGGTGCATACTCCTATCAAATTAGTTTTAAATTCCATGGATTTTAATTTTTTGACCTACCAGTGCTGCCGAGAGAAACTAGGGCACTAGATTTTTGAAGGTTCGATCCACAAATTTTAGAAAAGCAAGATACACTATAGATATCCTTGGAAAGGCACATATTTTCCTCCAATCATATCTACAAGTGATCTCAGTTCAAAAATTAGGGTTTTCCAGTCAAACCCTAAGTCATCCTGAAGCAGATTCTAGAAGCAATCCTCAAATTGGTAAGTTCTATATATGATATTTACATTTGAGGTTCTCATTCCTTAAAGATAAAAACAATACCAATCTTGATGATAATCTTGAGGTAGCAAATAACTTCATAGCATGGAAGTACAAATTCATGCTCATCCTAGAAGAACGTGACCTAGAAGGCTATATCAAAGATGAGGTTAAGAAACCAGAGGGAGATGAGGAAAAAGACAAGAACATGAAGGATATGATCAAAGGCAAGAGGATCATAGATGATTCTATCAAGGATCATTTGCTCCCCCATGTGTCTTCAAAGAATACTCCAATGGAAATGTTTGATGCACCAACCAGTCTGTTTGAAGGCAATAACATCAAAAAAAGAATGACCATGAGAAACCAACTCAAGGGTGTGAAGATATATATAAGAAAGAAACTATGCAACCATACTTCTCAAGAGTATCTCATATCAAATAAAAATTAGAAGCCATTGGTGACATGGTGGAATAGGAAGAAGTGGTGATGACCACCCTAAATGGTCTCACGAGAAAACATCATTCCTTCATTAGAGGAATATGTGATAGAAGAAAGTTAACCAAGTTCAACAAACTATGGGAAGAATGTGTATAGGAAGAAGGAAGGATAGAAAATAGAGAAGAGAAGCTAAATGAAAATGAAGATCAAGCCATAAATTTTCATGCAAAGATCATAAGAAACAAAAGAAAGAGACAAGGATCACCTTCCAGAAGACCACTAGACTTAAAAAGAGTTAAGAAACCTAGAAAGGATTACTCATCCTTTGAATATTATTCATGTCATAATATGGGACACATTGCTATAAATTGTCCTCTTAAGAAAGATCATTTCAAGAAGAAGAACAGAAAGTACCATGCCCATGCAGTTGAAGAAAATGAATTAGATAAGAAGAGGGTTAGATAAAATGAAGACTCTAGTGAAGAGTATGTCCTAATTTTATCTCTCACATGATCAATGTCTCATGGAAGTGACACTTGGATTATAGATAGTGGTGCTTCCAAACATATGACAGATCACAAATATTCGCTCGCATGTCTTACCCAAAAAGACTATTCACACAAGGTACAACGTGGAGATGATTATCAGTACCCCATCAAAGGAATGGGAGAATCCTCTTACAAATTAAAATCTGAAAATTCCATGAAGATGAAAGAAGTCTTATATGTTCGAGATTTGAAGAAGAATCTTCTTTCTATTTCAACTCTAGATAAGAAAGGTTTTAGAGTTGCCTTTGTAGATGGTGAAGTTCTTATGTGGCTGAAAGGAAAGACAATAGATGTCGGTACCGTAATTGATGTTGAATAATGAGGACTTTACAAATTGAAGGGCTACAGATATTCAGACCTCACAGCCAGTACCCTCATCCCATGTGAACTTTGGCATAGAAGACTTGCTCATGTGAACTACAAAGCATTGCCAATTGTGAGCAAGGTAGTGACAGGTCTACCAGAGATCCATATCAATCATGAAGGAGTATTTTTATAGCCTAAAATGACACATCTCTTCATGTGGCCACTTTCCCATGTTTTCATCGCATGTCGACACTTCATGAATGTCATTGAAAAAACACCTATATTGGAAGAGTCGTATCTCAAATTTTGTAACTCTGATTAACCTCTTTTCTAGACCCTTGGAAAGGTATTTGAGTAAGGAAAAAATTTCCAGAAGACACCAAAGCTTGAAAATTCCAAAAAATACCCTAAAAATGAGATTTTTTTACCTAACAACGACTTTGCCTTCATGTTACCCATGGTTATACCTTTTGCATTCACGACTTTGCCTTCATGCTACCCGCGGTGACCCTGAATTCCTCTTGTATTCGTGGCTCTTGTTACTGCAGCCCACAATTTCAGCTTTGCATTCACGACTGTTGTCGCTACAACCCACAAATTTTTCCTGTACATGTCAAAAAATGAATGTTTCTCGAATTTTGGGTAGTTTTGGTGGTTATGCAACTAACTCCTTCGGTTGTAACTACTTTGTACTTGCCCCTCTCTCTTCAAAAATGTATAAATAGAGGGAGAGAGGTCCATGAGAGGGGACTTGAACTTTTTCATCGTTATGCTGGAGGAATTGAGACTCTCATTCCCCTCACCTTTTCCCTAGAGATCATATACTTGTGTTGTAGAGCTTGGAGGCTGAGTTCCTTGGAGAAGAGAAGCAGAAGAACCAGATCAAGGTTTCGTAAGGTGCCTAGCTTGAGGAGAAGGTAATATTTGTAATTCTTCCACAATGAATAAATATGTGATGCTCTTCCTCTTCCAATAATTGTGTAATGGATATTGAATATTTGTTTATGATCAGATGTTTATGTTAATCAGATTAGGGTTTCATATTGCTTTGATTATAATTGGTCTACATGTGGTCATATTGGTTTGAGTAAGGTACAATTCGTTTTGCAGGTCTCTTGGCGCAAGAGGAACAAGAAGAGGATTGAAGGGATGCTTGCATCAACCTTCATTTGACTAAGGTATGAACCATTCTAATCTCTGAATCTTGTTTACATTTACTTGTAGAATTGTATGCATCTATCTTTCAACCCTAGTATGTTGATGGCCTCTTAATCCCCATCCATACAACACTTTCCTCTACAACAGAACTAACGACTCCACTGGGGAGAGCCTTGTATGTTTGGGGTTTATTTGTATTTATTCTGGTGTTTTGTATGGTTTCAAGTCCTTCTTTCCACTTAGGAACACCTTCTGAGTCTGATAGTACACCTCCCCTGCCTTCCTAGGGCATTTTTTAAACCTTTTTGGACCTTTTCCCACCCATTCGCAGGTACCAGACTTAACAGTTGTGATTTTAGGATGAATTCATGACCTAGTATACTGGAAACCTGTGAGTCATTCATGAACCAGTAGTAGAGAAACTCGTGAATGCCCCTGAAACAACCCTTTTTCATCATTTTTGTGGTTTTTTTAGTTGTTTGCGGGCTGTTAGGTAGGTTTGTTGGGGGTCCTATGCAAATGCATGACTCTAGGGAGTAAGTGTCATCTATTTTAGGTGATCTTTATCTATGTTGCAATTCCTTTTGTAGCATTAGGGTTTTCTCTTTGCTCATTCCCCCCACCCCCTTTGCTTGGCATGATTTTTTACACGTGTTTCTGGTCAGCCTAGGTTAGCGATCTTTGTCTAATTGCATGAGCTTGTTAGTATTTGTTTCCTTATTTTATTGTTGGTTAACTTCACCATGCCAAATTAGTTGAATTTTCTCGTATGCGAGCCTCCTTCCCAAGTAGGGTTTATACTGACTTTAGGGTAGTCTAGAGTATGTTTGGTGGCTATATAGCAGGAATCCTTTTGCTGTGATTTTGCTATCTGCATACTTTAGTTTGTAGGCTATTTGTTCTTTTGCATTTATAAAAGAAAAAGGAAAATAACATATCATTAATTTATATGCACATACATTAGAGATTTTTAGTCTAAATTGCTTTGCATTTCACTGTTCTTGAAAAAATAAAAATAAATTGTTCTTTTGTGGCTTTCAATTTCATTTTGAAAAGAAAGATAAGTATGTTTGATTTTGCATTTCATGTTCTCTTTGCTTAGTCATCTTGTTTCAACTTTGAGTCAAAACACCATTGGTTTCACCTCCACCACCTTTTGAGTAATCAACAGCTCTTTTAAATGAACGTTTAATATCTAAAATTTATTAGTAACTGTTTATTTATAGGGACGACACACACTAGCCTAGGCTAGTGTTTTGGGTTAGGGATATATTAACTGCCAAAAAATTCAAACTCAAACATAGTGGCCTATCTTTTAGGAAATCCAACTTCATTGAGAAAGACATCGAAAATCTCCTCTCACACAAGATTCAAGCACGAGGTCATGCAATAATGAGTTGTTGGAGATACCCCTCATATTCTCAGTAAAGCATACACCCAAGTTATTGCACGTTTGGGGACTTACTTAGTACCTCCTTTCGGCCCCGTGTGGTGCCTAGTACTGTTTAGGTTTCGGGCTTATCTACCCTTCCCATGTGCATCGGCTGGACTGATGACTGTTTCGCTGAACTTTCTCTGTGATTTTGGTAGCCTTAGTATCTTGTCTGCTAAGATCTTACATAAGTGGCAGTGGAAGGCATTGCTCCTAAGGTAGACTTGGAAGGTAACCTCGGTTGAGAATTTGGGAGGGAATTTGGGTGATTCCAGTGTTTACACCTAGAGAAATCTTAACGAGATGCCAAGTAACTATTCTTTGACCTTCACTGGTTAGTTATGGGCCCTCATCATCCCATACTTTCCTTTGGAAGGTACCTCTGTTTGTTTGGTTTGATACTTAGGTATTTTATAGTAATGGTGTGTTATTTGTATTGTTGGTTTCCTATTGACCTCAGACTTTGTCTTCTTGTTTAATACTATGGCTAACACCCCTATGGACACTAATCAAGATATCCCCATGCTGGGAGCTCCTTGTACTTTCCCTCTCACCGGGAATGTTGGTGTTCCTTTGATGGCCACCTTGAATCTACCTGGATTCACCCTAGGGCTACCATTGTGGTTGTTTTCCACTCCAACCATCCTGAATGCTCATGATGCTTCTAAAGTAAGCTCCTTATATTAAGTGTATCAAAACACTGCTTCCCCTTCACTTGTAGTAGCTTCTCCTCCTCCTTCTAACTCATGCAGTGAAAGTTATGATACTAGTAATCGACGGTATAAAAGGAGTAAAAGAAGGAAGAATAGGAAGAAGACTCTAAATCAAGGGGGCACCCATTCAACCTATGCAGGTTAAGTTGAACCTCACCACCTAGCCTCTGGAGGTCATTCTGGGGGAACCTATACAACCTCTGCAGGTCATGCTGGTAGAACCCGTCCAGCCTCTGTAGGTCATGTTGGACCCGATCATTTAGCCTCTACATTTCATGCTAAGTGCTCCCATTCAAACTCTATAGATCAAGTTGAACCTCCCCATCCAACCTCTACAGTTCATGTTGGATCCAGTTACCCAGGTTTTGCAAGTCATGCTGGGAAACCTCGTCCAACCTCTGCAAGTCATGTTGGACCCAACCACCCAAACTTCGCAGTTCATTATGGGGGAACACACTAAACCTATATGAAGCATGTTTATCCTAATCATTCAACCTCTATGAGTCATGCTGGCGGAACCCGTCCAACCTCTGTAGTTCATGTTGGACCCAGTCTCTCAGCCTCTGCAGGTCATGCTGGGGGAAAACTCTCAGCCTCGATAGGTCATGTTGATGGAAACCAGTCAACCACATTGAGTCATGATGAAACTATTGAAAAGACTAACCATTCAAAACAGAAGTGCAAGTTCCCTTGTAATCTTTGTGAGGGAGACCACCTTACTCATTAATGCCCTGCCATCGTGGAGGTACGAAGAGTTTGGTTTCAAGGCCATCCCGTTCTTGAACAAACTAAATCTTCTCAATGACCTACTCAACCTTCGATTAATCTAGTGGTCGAACCTTCCCAATCTTTAGTTCACCCCACTCTTCTATTGGAGATTGATCCTTATGTGATTGAACCAATTTCATCCGTGGTCAATCCCACTCTCCCTTCAGAGAGTGAATTTCACGAAGCGGTTGAATCGATACCATCATCGATCAATCCCACTCTTTTTTCAAAGAGTGAAGTATCTGCTAGTCATATTTTCTTCACTGCCAGTTCAAAACTTACTAAACAAGGGGGCATTAAACTCGTTTCGAATGAACCCCCACCAAGCTCTTGGATTGCTTCCTTTGATTGGGATAACCTAGCTGAGTCGTGCCTTCCTTCTAATGCACCTTTCCAAATAAAGGTCCAAGTTGGACAATACACAATTGTTCGTTGTATTGTTGATGAAGGAGCCTTAGTTAGTTTATATGCTCGTGCTTGGCGAGCCATGGGATGTCCCATCCTTAT
Organism: Pseudotsuga menziesii; assembly: GCA_001517045.1. Classification (NCBI taxonomy): domain Eukaryota; kingdom Viridiplantae; phylum Streptophyta; class Pinopsida; order Pinales; family Pinaceae; genus Pseudotsuga; species Pseudotsuga menziesii. The sequence continues at coordinate 200,354 of LPNX010985912.1, forward strand.
GTTGACTGATAGTCAGTTATCGGCTTTTGATAGAAGAACTAGTACAAGTTTGGGAATTCTTACTCAAACAATTGTTACTTTGGGTGGGAAGACTGTCTTAGTTGATTTCATGGTGATGGAGGACCCCTTGGACTTCAATATGCTCCTAGGGTGTGATTATGTTTATGCCATGTAGGTTGTGGTGTCAACATTATTTTGTATGATGTAATTTAATCATAACGAAGACATTATCACTATCGATCAATTGGATTTTCTTACCCAACTAGAGACCAGGCCTTTCCTTTATTGATTCCCAGTGTCTCGATAGACACTACCCCACCACGGATGAGCTATGTGGCCTCATATCCCTTTCCTTTAGTCGCTACTGAGAAGAAGCGTCTGTTTTCATGCTTACCTTCTCGGGACTCGGTCCCAATAGTTGACCAAGTGATCCATCCTATGCAGATTGTGGAGCTTGCTCTCCACTCTTTTGATCCATTCAAAAGTTCGGATATGTGTCCTATGTGGGATGGTTTACTTCCATCTGATGAAGTCTTCCTAGAGTCTTTGATACAGTCTGGCCTTCTTATGGATGTCAGTTCAGTTGTGACTAAGTCTAACCTTGAACTACTTAATAAGACCGATTGTTCCATTGATAGATCTCCTTATGTTGGTCTTGTTGAGTCTTTGGAATCTTCTTTTGAACAACAAGTCAGTGATCCTGATGAGTTTAATTTTTCTTCTAGATTTTTCAACTCCCATGATACTAAGTTTGTTCCTACAGAATCTATCTCCCCTATTGATTTTCGCTTCCCTTCTGAGGTTGATCTTATTGATTACAAACCATCGGGCCTTGACACTATATAGCCCTTTTCAGTTGATTATGGATTGACTACACCTTTTGTAGAAGATAGCAAAGTTGCATGTGTTTATACCAAAGTGACCTGCATCGAATATGTTCTTCTGAATATGATACCGATGTTGTTGTTTCTTGGAGACATGATCTTTTGTTGGATTCACAATTGTTTACTAGCCTCGCCTTGTTGTTCAAGTTGTAACAGCATTTGTATGTACCTTGCTCATGCTTATGAGCCTGATGTCGACTTCCATGCTTTTATATTGTTGTATAATCCATCATCTCTACTCTCATCGTTGCTTAGCCTTGTACCGTTTTGCCTTTGCAACTTGACACCTTTTTCCTTGAGGAGACGTTCCCCGAGTATCTTTATCTCACTCTTGTTTCTTGCATGATGCTTAGGTTTGTTCTTCGTGCTTGGAACTAGTTTCTCCTGTCTCTGATACTCGTCTCCTCACATTTTGAGCATTCTTCATGTTTCTCCTTCGAGCTTGTTAAGAACAGGTAAGGAGGTTGTGAGTTGACTTTTTCGGAATCGTTAAAACTTCACAGGAAAGATGTGGAGTTATCTTTAAGCCCTGGCCCAACTCCTTAAAATTATCTAGATTGATGAGTAAACTTGTTTGTTTAGATTTGTTAAGGTAAATTTAACAATCATCCACATTGGTGGTAGGTTATCTCTTTTTAGGACCATGTGGATTATTTACGAGAAAGGAACACTCTATTTTCTTCAGAATTTAGAAGAGTATCTTCAGGCATAGGTTTATCTCTTTTCCAGACCTGGAGGACTAAACTTATGGAAAAGGACCCTTTGAAAGCTTAGTTTTCTCTTTTTTGTGCTCTGGACCTAAACATGAAAAGATTCCGAGCATTATTTATGTCTTTGTCATGCTCGCTAAACCCTAGAACAAAGCATCGAGTTTACTGTTGTATGTACCATTCTCGTAAATAAATGGAACTTTTTGAGTGCTCTTGCTTTCCTTCACACTCGTTAAAACTAGAGCATTCTGCTCACTTATGAAGGAGCGTCGGTTTGGTGATAGTTTAACCCTTTTTCAGACCTTACCAACTAACTACGAAAAAGGCATACCTTAGTTTGCATGTGCTAAGAGAGTTTCCCTTTGGATTGTTTTACACTTTTTGGACTCAGGAGACTAACTTTACAAAAAATCACCCCCCTAGAGTCTTCTTTGGAGTTTCCAGACTCTCAAAACTATGAAAAAACCATCGAGCATCCACTAATTCGGCTCGCAAAATCCACGAATCAATGTTTTATCAAGCATTCTTTTGTCTCTTCTTTGAGCTTGCCAACAATGAAGAAGGTACCGAGTTTGCTTTCTTGGAATCATAAAGCTTTACAAGAAAGAAGGGAAAGGGAAGTTCATTCACATGTTTTTTATCATGGAAGCAAGTCTTGTCTCCTTGAAAAAAGCACCATTTTTTATTCTATCAACAATTGGGTCTTAGTTTTTGAATTTATCCCGATTCTGAGTTTTTACTCTTCCAATTGGCTTCTTTTCCATTTATATGGGGAATCTGTTAATGTCTCCTACATTGCAGAGTTGCATTGTTGGTCTCTTTGTGACAAAATATTCCTAAGTCACTTTTGTGTCATGCTCATGTTCAAGGATAAACCTTTATCGACCATTCTGCAGTTACCTTAACCTTTTGTGTCGGTCATTCCTAGTATCATTTCATTACACTCAAGTCTTCAGCGGTCCTTGCTCTAAAACTTTGTTCCAGATCCAATTAGTCTTTGACTTACCTCGTGTTGGATGATGAAGGATTTCTTAATTCTTTCCTTCCAATGGATCTCTTCCTATTGACTGCAACACATCTTGCTCTGGGAATGTTATTTAGAGTTTATGATAGTACCTTGGGGATTGCAATCATCAGTGGAAATTTCCCTCGCTATTGGGTAGTGGGAATACCTTAATGTCTCCTACTCGATGGATTCTTCAAGTGTTTGACTTCAACACCTTATATTCACACTTGTTAGAATGGACTAGGTACCTCGGGGACCATTTCCATTAATTATGGTTTCCCTCACGTTTGTTAACGGTCCTCATTAATGGTCGATAATCAAACGATTTCCTCCATGTTCAACTTCAGCTCCTTTATTCGCATGGTTAGGATTCGTACCTCTTAGGCGGTCTAGATTGAAGACCTTGGGTCGAGAGTAGCATCGTCATCTTTTTCTATTGCCCTAGTTGAGCAAGACCTTGTCACACTCCATATGACATTTTCTGAGACATAGATCCACCTTGTATTTTTGTGGCTATGATTGATTATTGACATGGATCCCCCTTGTGGCCATGACTCCTTTAGATTTTATATGGCACCTTTTTGCATATTGTGCGGCCATGATAGTTATATTAGTTATAAACATGTTGGATTCTCCTGTATATTTATGGTGATGACTTGTATATGGACCTGTATGTCCCAGAGATCAATTCTTTCTAACATTTATCTCTCTTTCAAGTACCTTTGTTCGATATTTTGATCTTAGATTCTCTGCTCTCTCCATACTCAGTTGTTTCCTTTTTATAATCTATTTCAGCTATCGTATTCCCCTCTAACCTCATACATTAGGGGGCATCTGTTATAGCCTAAAATGACACATCTCTTCCTATAACCACTTTCCCATGTTTTCATCGCATGCCGACACTTCATGAAAGTCACTAAAAAACACATAGATTGGAGGAGCCATATCTCAACTTTTGTAACTCTGATTGACCTCTTCTATGGACCGTTGGAAATGTATACGAGTGAGGAAAAACTTTCTAGAAGACACCAAATCCTGAAAATTCCCAAACGTACCCTAAAAATGATATTTTTTGACCTAACCATGACTTTTCCTTCATGCTACCCACGATTATACCTTTTGTATTCATGACTTTGCCTTCATGCTACCCGCGGTCACCCTGAATTCCTCTTGTATTCGCGACTCTTGTTACAATATCCCGCAATTTCAGCTTTGCATTTGCAACTGTTGTCACTGCAACCCGCGAATTTGTCTTGTACATGTCAAAAAATGAATGTTTCTCGAATTTTGGGTAGTTTTGGTGGTTATGCAACTGACTCCTTCGGTTGTAACTACGTTTTCCTTGCTCCTATGTCTTCATAAATTTATAAATAGAGGGAGAGAGGTCCATGAGAGTAATTGGGACTCTCATTCCCCTCACCTTTGCCCTATAGATCATCTCCTTGTGTTGTAGAGCTTGGAGGCTAAGTTCCGTGGAGAAAAGAAGCATAAGAACCAGATCAAGGTTTTGTAAGGTGCCTAGCTTGAGGAGAAGGTGATATTTGTACTTCTTCCATGATTAATAATGATGTGATGTTCTTCCTCTTACAATCATTGTGTAATGGATATTGAATTTCTATTTATGATCAGATGTTTATGTTAATCAGATTAGGGTTTCATATTGCTTTGATTATCATTTCTTTACATGTGGTCATATTGGTTTGAGGAAGGTATAATTCATTTTGTAGGTCTCTTGGAGCAAGAGGAACCAGAAGAGGATTGAAGGGTTGTTTGGATCAACCTTCATTTGACTAAGGCATGAACCATTCTAATCTCTGAATCTTGTTTACATTTACTTTTAGAATTGTATGCATCTATCTTTCAACCCTAGTATGTTGATGGCCTCTTAACCCCCAACCATAGGAACACTTTCCTCTACAACAAGTATGCAAAGGATGTGCTTAAGGAAAGAACACCAAGAACCCATTTCGAAGCAGTAACAACAAAGAAAAATGGATCTTGGATATTGTCCACTCAGATGTGTGCAGACCAATGTCAACTACTTTCTTAAGTGGGTATGTGTACTATGTCTCTTTTATTTATGAATACTCTCGTAAGACTTGGATATATTTCTTGAAACGAAAAGATGAAGTATTTAAAAAATTAAAGGAATTTAAGGCTCTTGTGGAAAATCTATCCGAAAAGAAGATCAAGATCTTAATATCTGAGAGAATGGAGGGGGATTCATTGCAAATGAATTCAAAGAATCCTGTAAGGAAGATGAGATTAAGAGGGAGCTTACCACACCCTATAATACCTAACATAATGGAGTGGCAGAAAGGAAGACTATATCCATCATGGAAGTAGTCACAGAAATTATCCATGATCAAGATCTACCTATGGATTTATGGGTCGAAGAAGCAAGAACCACAATCTATGTACATAATAGAATATTTCACGGTTCTCTTGGAAACAAAACCCTAGAATATATTTTCATTGATGAAAATCCCTAAGTAATCCACCTGAATATATCTGGTTGTCCCTTGTGCTTACGTGTTCCAAAGGAGAAAATATCAAAATTGGACTCTTCAATAAATAAGGGAATATTTGCTGGATACAATGACCAATCAAAATATTATAGAATCTACATTCCAGGTTTTCGTCAGATCGAGATCAACAGAGATGTTACATTTGATGAAGACACAACCTTCACGAAATCCAAATGGATCTGTGCAGATGAAGATCATGCAGAAGAGGAGGAGGCTCCTAGAACCACATAAGCTACCAGACCACGAGTTAGAGACATTGAGGAAGATCCTATACCAGAATATCATGACATGGAAGAACCCCAAGAACCCATGGAAACACCCCATGAGATGATTTAAACAAAAAGAATACCATCTTGGGCTCGTGATATAATCAGAGAAGCAGAAAGATACGGTGCACCAGAAGGAAGTAAGAGACAAACAATCTACTCTAACTATGTAGCATTAATGTGCAACCTTGTTGATGAAGAACCCACATGTTTTGAAGAAGCTTCAAAGAAGAAGGAATGGATGAAATCCATGATCGAAGAATATCGGCCTATAATAAATAATGATGTTTGGCATGTGGTGCCAAGACCAAAGGACAAGTCAGTAGTTTATTCAAAATGGATTTTCAAGACAAAGCATTCAACAGATGGCAGTATTGAAAAGTTCAAAGAAATATTTGTCACACGAGTATTTTCACAAAAAGAAGGAATTTATTATGAAGAAATATTTGCACCAGTAGCAATATATACTTGTATCAGAACTATCCTTTCCTTGGCAGGAAAGATGAAATTGAAGCTACATCAAATGGGCGTAAAAATAACCTTCCTAAATGGTGTCATAGAAGAAGAAGTATATATTGAACAACCACCAGGATTTGAAACTCACGACAAGGAGACACATGTATGAAGATTAAAAAAACCTTTGTATGGGTTAAAACAAGTACCCAAAGCATGGTATGGAATATTTGATGGATTCTTGATGAACTTGGGATTTACCAAAAGTAAAGTTGATTCCAACCTTTACTATAAGGTTGTAAATGATGTGGTCATGATATTATTGTTATATGTAGATGATATATTTTTGATAGGAGAATATAATCTCATTAGCAAGTGTAGGAAGAAACTTGCAGAAGAATTTGAGATGAAATACCTTGGCATAATGCATTATCTTGTAGGTCTTGAAGTATGACAGTTTCCAGATGAGATTTTCCTAAACCAAGGAAAATATACAATTGGTATCCTAAAGAGATTTGGGATGTTGGATTGAAAGGAAATGAACACCCTGTTGGTGACAAACTTGAAGCTATTAAATGATGACTCTTCATAAATAGTATATGTCATATTATACAGACAGATTATTGGCTCACTGATGTATTTGACAAATACAAGACCATATATATGTTTTGTTGTAAACACCTTGAGTCAGTATATGGTGGATCCTTGCCATGTTCATATAGTTGCATCAAAACATGTGATGAGGTACCTAAAGGGTACATTGGATTGCGTCCTTAGATATGCAGCCGATAATGAGGTCATGTTGTATGGCTATGTTGATTCAGATTGAGTAAGAAGTGTTGAAGATAGAAATATCACTTCAGGATGTTGTTTCAGTTTGGGACCGAGTGTGATATCATGGCTTAGAAGAAATCAACTATTGTTTCCCTCATTACATCTAAGGTTGAGCACATTGTAGGATGTTCAGCCTATGGTGAAGCAGTATGGCTTCACAAGCTATTGGAAAGATTGTTTAATGCCGAGATGGATGCAACTGATATTTATTGTGACAACCATAGTTGCATAAAGTTAATAGAGAACCCGGTGTTTCATGATAAGTTAAATCATATAGAGATAAAGTACCACTACATCCGGGATATGGTGCATAGAGGAGCCGTGAAGCTCCAGTATGTTCCTACAGAGGAACAAGTTACTGATGTGCCGACTAAGCCTCTGTCTCGTGTAAATTTTGAGCACTTTCGAGACAAGCTTGGTGTATTATGAAAGGACCTCCCTGGAAAGAGGGAGTGGTGATAAGATTATTATTGAGGATGAGATGGCAATGGTATGCCAGTACAGAGAAGTTCATTCGAGTTTATCAGTATGCCTACATATATTGATGAGGTCCGACTTTCATTTGTGGATGAGTGTATCCTAGAATTCACTTGCTAAGGATGGTCCTATGGAAAAGAACACTCTCATGTGGAGAGTGGTCCTAGCATTTACAGGCTAAGGATGGTATTGCTGATGATAGTACTCTCATGTGGAGAGTGGTCCTGGATTCATTTGTGGATGAGATGTGACATTCATTTGCGGGTGAGTGTATCCTAGCATTCACATGCTAACTATTGTCCTACATACAAGAACACTCTCTTGTTGAGAGTGTTCCTAGCGATTTTTGATTGAGGATGGTCCTAAAAACGATAGTAATCTCATATGGAGAGTGGCCCTACGTTCATTTCTAGACAAGATCCTACATTCATTTGCGAATGACATTATCCTAGTTGAGGATGGTATTGTGGACAAGAACACTCTCTTGTTGAGACTGGTCCTTTCACTTGACGACTGAGGATGGTCTTACAGATGATATTACTCTCATATGGAAAGTGGTCCTGCATTCATTTGTCAACGATATCTTGCATTAATTTGTAGATGATGGTATCCTAGTTGAGGATGGTCCTATAGACAAGAACACTCTCTTCTTGAGAGTGGTACTAACACTTATCAGCTGAGGATGGTCCTGCGGACAATATTACTCTCTTAACGAGAGTGGTCCTACATTCATTTGCAGATGAGTTCTTGCATTCAGTTGCAGATGATGATGTTCCAACATTGTTTATGTTGTGGGTGATTTGGTTCAGTATTTATATACTGATGATATTGCAGGTGATGCTCGAGATGATGCTAGAGATGTACGTGATGATGATGTTCTACAAATGATGATGATGATGATGACATAGTTTTTCAAAAATTCCTATGACATATAGACTTACCAGTCAGTTGTATAGATGTATTGTTGTGTTATAAAATACCTTCCTTGTTAAGAGGGAGTGTTAAAGAAATGTAACTGCGAAAGATATTCTATTTTGTATTATTATTATTATTTCCCCTTTCGAAGATGTTTTCTCCTCCGATTAGGGATTTTATTGATGTAATTGGTTATGCAAAGTCTTGAGGTAAAACATCCATAGTAACTCGAGTCAGTAGTACCCACAAAAGTATTATTAAAATGTAATTTTGAGTCTTCCAAGGCAAGCCGGCCTTGGAAGCAAGGAGAATTTGTCCCAGTTGGGTTATTAGGCCTCTCAACTGATTATTATAAATAGGAGAGAAACCTCCCTCATTTGGACAAGTAGAGCACTTAAGCAAGTTCTCTATATAATGGATAAACAATCCATCTGATGAGGAGGAAGTTGTCTAGTCTTATTATTTGGGTCTTACATTGTACTTGGTTGAAGTCTATATTGAGGAAGTTTTACTAGGTTTTCTTCCCCACAAGGTTTTCCTAGGATAAATATTTGTGTTCTCTTTTTGATATGGTGTGCTTTTTATTCTTTCAGTGATCCCTTTGTTTTGGCATAACAACTTTTAAAATATTAACAACTACATCATTATGGTTTCAACTGATAAGGTCCAAGGAACTACTCTACTACCAAAATTCACATGAGAAAGTTTGATGGCAACGATCCAATAACTTCGATATTCCAGATGGAGCAATTCTTTTATCTACACTAGGTGCCAACTTTGCAAAAGGTAACTATTGCATCCTTATATTTAAAGCTTGATAAATGTGTATGGTATCAATGGATTTGTGAATGTAAAAAAGAGTAAAGACTCTATTATCTCTTGGTCAATATTCACATAATAATTGATTGCACATTATGGGAATATAAATAGCAACACCTTCTTTATCCAATTGGTAAATATCAAGCAAAAGGGTCATGTTATAGAGCACATCAAGTAGTTTCAGAAGCTAAGAATCAAAGTGAAGAATATTTCAGAAAATAATTTGTTCGATCTCTTTATTGGAACCTTGAAGGATAACATTCAACATTAGGTGCATCTCTTCGAACCACCATCCTTTGAGAAGGATTTCATGAAGGCAAGGGAGGTTGAAAGTAAAATATGGCGGTGGATACTAGAAATACGACTTCCAACACATACAGAGAGAATGTTGTTCCTTCTTCTAACCCACCTTAGAGGTTGACACCTCAACAACTAGAGGTAAACATAATATGAAGTGTTGATTTATGAACATTGAGCTCTTCTTTACTTAAATACATTAATATTTCAATTGATTCTCTAACTGAAGCATTGATTGAGGCATACATAATTAACTAAAATTTTATAAGTTAAGTTCACTCGGTCATCTAGATGGGTAATTCAAATTCTTTGTTTTTCATTATCTCTTTATTGATTATCTCTTTATCTTTTATCTTTCTACATGGTCAATATGTGTTAACTTTATTTATCGATCATATCATATTATGTTCATTGTACAACATCAAGAGTCATTCTCCAAGACTTGTGTGGTATCAAGTCAGGACATTGTATTGTATCAAGTCCTATATATGTCATCATGTATTGAGGTGGGATGCATGTACTACTATCTTGTGTTGTATCAAGATTGGAGTCTTGTGTTGTATCAAGATTGGTCTTGTGTTGTATCAAAAATGTGGACTTGTGTTGTATCAATTCAATGATTCTCATTGATGGTACCCTATGAGAATGGATCTCCAATTATGGATATGGACTTGTGGTGTATCAATTCATGTGGTTATACTATGTGATATATTGCTAGTCTTGGTCAATGAGTTATATAGGTCTTGTTTAGGGATTAACTACCCCTAGAGTGAATTACTTTATCCCTAATTCGATTCAGATAAATGTAAAGACTCCTGAAGGTAATGCATTTATCTTAATTATATTCATATGTGTGTTAGATATAGACAAGTATGGGTCTCCGTGATGGAGGACTCAAATTTATGATTATCACATCTTAGATGTTGATAGGGAGAATCTAGATTTGCTAGATCCTGGAAAAACCAGTGGAACTTGTTAAATTAACCTCTTTTTATGTAGAAACCATGTATGGTACTCATATTCAGAAGGAATCTATATGTAAGAATATTGCATGATTCTTAAGTTTAGAGGTGTAACAGTCATTAGATAATATTTTCTTCTGTTGATAAAATTTCTAGTAGAGTACCTAAAAGGACTTCAAAACAATGGATTATAAATCTATGATCACACACATAAGGATAAATTTGATTCTTGTTCATATTTGTAGGGTCTCATAGATGTTAGATATATCTATACAAGTCCTAGGATCAATTATATGCTTTACAGTCAGTAAATAGACACATACAACAAAGCATGTGTTGTGTTACCTACTTGGTACACGAGTATGTGGATTTAGACACATATTACTCAGTGAAAGTAAGTTCCATGGATATACAGATTCTGACTACTACAATGTTCGAGAAATATTGCATCAAATATCTTTCTCAGATAGAGCATATCGTAAAGTAGTAAAACTTTACAAAGTTCATAGTTAGTTATATCTAAAACATGGTGCATAAAGGAGTTGTGTAACTCTTGTACATATCCATGGATGAGAAGAATTGCCAGAATATTTACTAATCCTCTTTCCAGAACAAGCTTGGTATAGTATAAAAAGACTCCTCTAGTTGAAGAGGGAGTATTGATGTATCTTCACAGGCATAAGCAGTTAAAAATCCCCAAACTAGTTAGTCATGGTACATGACTCACGCAACCATGGGTTGTGATATATTATGGAGAAAATCCACATGAGAAGAGACATGGTCAAAATCTCGGAGACTATTGGATACTCAAGAAGAGTTATAGTCTAGATTATTAGAGAATAGTTAAACCTCTTGGAGAGGTAGCCATACAATTGGATATGTGGGGTACTATGATATGAAATCACTATAAAAGTGATTAGGCCTTGAAGAACATCACAGAGAATGGAAATCTCACTAAGAAATTATTTAGATGGTATAAGATTCTTGAAGTCAACAAATTTGAAAATTGAAAGAAAAGATAAGATTTTCTTTCTGCATGATAATTACACATTTACTGTGTTGTTTATGATGGATATGAAATCCATAGTTTCTAGTTTATAGAAATTGCATTATGGATCAGATCTAGATGATTCTACTTTGAATAAGTAGATGGCTGGTCTCTTAAAGTACCTTGCAAACCTGTTGTATTTTTATGCTTGTGGATAAGCATGTGTTTGAGTACCATTGAGGTACATTGGAATAGGTTCCTTATTGTATTTTTATACATAGTATACCTATTATATGCTTTGGATTATCTATGTGTATTGCAATTAGTACTACATAAGATAAATGTATTGTAGTTAGTAGACCTATTATATGCTTGGGATGCTACCTAATAGGGTGAAAGAATTGAAACCTACAGTTATTAGGTGTTAATAGTCAAGATTTCTGAAAAAACCCCATGTGTTATGATAGAACACATTGAGATGAAGTTTTACTTCATCAAAGTCATGGTCATGTAAAAATAAAATTTCAGTACATAACTATTGATGAGCATATTGCAAATTTGTGAACAAGTTGTTGTCAGTAACAAAGTTGATATACTTCCGAGATAACCTTGGTATGGTAGGAAATTCCTGGTAGAACAAAGAATGTTTGCCTCGTTGAGAGGGATTTTATTGTACATCATCATGAGTCATTCTCCAAGACTTGTGTGGTATCAAGTCAGGACATTGTGTTGCATCAAGACCTATCTATTTCCTCATGTATTGAGGTGGGATGCCTGTACTATTATCTTCTATTGTATCAATATTGGAATATTGTGGTGTATCAAGATTGGAGTCTTGTGTTGTATGAAGACTGGTCTTGTGTTGTATAAGGACTATGTACTTGTGTTGTATCAAGTCTAGACTTGTGTTGTATCATGTCAATGATTCTCATAGATGGTACCCTATGAGAATGGATCTCCAATTATGGAGATGGACTTGTGTTGTATCAAGTCATGTGGTTATAATATGTGATATATTGCTAGTCATGGTCACTGAGTGCTATAAGTCTCCTTTAGGGATTAGCTTCCCCTAGAGTGAATTAATTTATAATATGACTATGTGGCCTTGGATAGTATGTATGATCATCAGTATGGAATAATTCTTCTAAGTATGATATGATAAGATGGATAAATAATACACATATTGACCATGCACTAATTATTTAATGATAATGGCATAAAGCGTAGAGAAAGAGAATTCGAATTGTCCATGCAAATGTCTGAGTGAACTCAAGTTATAAAGATTTAGTAAAATATGAATGCCTCAATCAATGCCTTAGTCAAAGCATCAATTGAAATATTAATGCATGTAATCAGTTAAGTAAAGAAGATCTTAAGGTTCATCAATCAACATCCATTGGTTAACTAAAGAGATCCATGTAAAAGTTAATCATAGAAATTGTGCATGGACGACACTAAGAATGAATCACTAATGACACTTAAGTTATCCTCCTAACTAAGTGATCAACAGTTAGATAAAGATTTAGTTTAGTACACATTTAGTTAACATTCAGTTCAAGTTAGTTAACATTCAGTTCAAGTTAGTTAGCATTCAGTTTAAGTAAAATTAACATTCAATTCAAGTTAGTTAACATTCAGTTCAAGTAATTTAACATTCAATTCAAGTCAGTTAACATTCAGTTCAAGTAAGTTAATTTTGAGTTCAATTCAGTTCACTTCCATTCCAAGACAATCAAAATTCAATTAAATCTAATTGAGGAAAGGAAGGGCGCTAATGTTTGCATGGAGGGAGTTTTAGTTAGCTCTTCCTTGTGAATACACTATCTGGTGCTCTCAATTTGTTTACTGATCATTATATGCGCTACCTTCTACATGATAGGTGTTTTATCTTGTTATTAATATGTTAGGCATATGGAAAGTTCAATATGACTGCATATAATTGTTTTTGTAGGGTTACATTGGATCTCTCTTATCTACTATTATGGTGATATCTCTTATCAGGAAATTTGTTTATGTGTTGTAAGCCATTCTCTACAAATCTATCTATCATACTCAAAGAATTGTTGGTTTTTCATCTTCCATGTTTGGAGATTTTTCCCAGGGTATATCTTGTCTCCTATGGTCGATTTATTTATGTGGTTGATTCATTTATGAGATTCATATGTGGTTGATATAAATATTGATATGTGGTTGAGATAAAGATTCATATGTGGTCGATTTGTGAAATTCATAAGTGTTGAAATTGTTTGATAAAAGTTTTAAAGTTAAAGCATCTTTGATTTTGCTCAAACATCAACATATTATACTTAGAATAATTTCCACATGCTATGATCATAATATATTACTCTTAGACCATATAGTCATATGATAAAGTAATTCATTCTAGAGGTGATAAGTCTCTAGAGGAGACTTAATATATTTATCCATCTCGAATGACCATGGTTTGTAATATATCACATAACATTAAATTCTTCAACATGCAAAGCATCCACCTCTATAACTGGAGGTCCACCCCATGGGTACCCACTATACTCTAGGTGTCTGCATGATAGTCATGACTTGATATTACTCACAAGTCCATATCTATAATTGGAGTTCCACCTCATAGGGTAGCTTCTATGAGAATCATTAACTAGATATCACCCACAAGTATACAGCCTTGATATTACTCACAAGACCTTACAACATCACCAGCTCAATCATATGAGGATATAGGACATGATATTACTAAGATGTCTACAACCTTGATATTTCTCACAAGACTTTAGTCATCCTTAGGGTATCCCTAATGAATATAATCCAAGTTACTAAGTCCAAATTAGTCTCTCTACCTCAACACACATGAGGCCCAATCTTGGTTGCACAAAATTTTGGTTTGGAGAAGGACTCTTAATGTTGTACATTTAACAAGGTATAGGACACAACTATTGCACATAATTGTTTTCATTGTCCCTGCTTCCCCCAAAATTAGATCTTATAAAGAATTGATCCACCAAAATTGGTCCAAGTTTAACTTGAAAGCTTCTAATTGTGCTTCAAAGACTTTAGATTACCTTCCATTTCATCCTAACGGTGATCAAGACCAATAAATTGGGTTTGATTTTCTAGAATATTTACTTCTGCTTCATTAAAACATTTTTGAAAGGCCTTTTCCACATCATTTAGACATTGTTCCATGCCATTAAATCATGATGTATTATGAGATACAACTTCTAAGACGCCCTTCAATTGTGAATTTATCCAACTAAGATTTGCTCTAATCTGTCTAATGTCTGCTCTAGAGTCCCATATTTCGACATACAATTCCTATAGCTTGTTTGCAAGATTCATCTCATCCTTCATTGTTAAGAAAAGAGGGAATAAACTTGAAAGAGCGGGCCCTCTCCTATCCTAAAGCAAAAACATATGCTTCCTTCAAGCTAAGAATGATCCCCACACCTCGTATCTCCCAGATAAAAAACTCCATACCCCTCTCTGCAAAAAAAGAAGGCCTATTTACCCAAACAAAACCAATAAAAATGAAATTCACCTCCCCTTGTCCAATGTCTTCCCTAGGGAATACCCGAGGCACTGAGAAGAAGAAGCATAACTCACACAGCCATTGTTCCTCATCTTTGAGATCCACTCCCTCAAACCAAGGAGAATGGAATTTGCATCATCTTTTACAAATGAAATCAAATTCCCCAGGTCGCCAACATGGTGATAATTCCTCCCCTCTATACAAAGGTTGCTCCCAAAAACCATGTCCAGACTTATACGAGAATCTTGATGCATCATGGGGTCTAGAACCATCCCTCAAGCTCATTTCCCACAAGATCAAAATTGCAAGGTGGAGATAGGAGTGTCCTTTCCATCCTTTGTAATCCAAAATGATGGTAGTTAAAATTAATTGTAAATTTAACAATTGAATGACCTATATTAAATATATCCTTAGGGTATCCAACACAATGTTGGTTGTGCGCCATTTTTTTATTCTCCCATGAGGTAGAAGAGAAGCTCCATTAGTGAGTCTACCCGCCTGATTATTATTCTCCCTTTCAACATGAAAGAGTTGGGATTTAAAGAATCCTAAGAGGAGCCCATCTATTTGCTTTTGAATCCTTCCAACAATTTTATCCACCATTGGAGACATTTACCACCTTACACACTCATTTTGGTCAATTTGTCCTAGTTAAACCACTATCCTAAGTATTATTGACTTAATTAACATCAAAGGAGCACTAGATGACATCAGCTATATCACATCCACGCCTACCTTCAGTCAAGGAGGCTAACTTAGCCTTCTCCTACATTCAGGGAGGATAACTGGAGCACTCCGAGGGTGATCTGAGTGTCATTAATGTACCATATTGCTAACTGATGGTTACAATCAGTTAAACAGGGTAGTGAAGGTGCCTTCCTTCAGTAAATTGATTATTTAATGATTATTTAACGAACTGGAGTCAACAGGGGTGCCTCCAACCACTTCTGATGTTTAGTTACACTTCAGTTAACCTCATCGGGGTTCATTGGAGTCATTGAAGTGCTAACACTTGATGGTTGGCTTGCCGTGACATGTGTCTGATCTCTTTCAGTTAAGACTCAGTCATTTATTGCACTCTGACTTCAGTTAGGGCTCAGTTGAGTCAATTAGGGTTTTGATCAGTGGTTAACTTGAGTGTTGATTGTGGCTTACATTCAGTTAAGCTAAACTCACTCATTCAATTCGAATGACCTCCTTGGGAATTTGAATTTCTTTGTCATTCATGCTTGCAGAATGACATTGTATTGTATTACTCTTTCTTTTTGTGAATATACAGAGCGACTACTCATCCTATAGCCCAATTACACCATTTTCATGACTTATTGTTATTAATCTTTGATGAGACTTGTGTTTAGTCCCTAGATCACTGTGCAAGTTTAATATGGTATCAGAGCTCACGACGAGACAAAGCTCAGATCTCTCAAAACCAAGTTTTTTGATATATCTTGCATGAAAATTGAGCAATAGCTCAAAAATCCAGCACTGCACCAGAAGCCAAGGCTTACCACTTAATACCCCAAGTAAAGAACTTGTTGGTCAAGCTTTCTTGATTGACTATGCTAAGTGTGATGAAAGCCTAAAATGTGCAGGTTGTCCGACCTTACATTGCCCTTTCTGTTGTGATTTTCAGGTTTTCCACAGGTGAAGCATTTGCTCCAGCAAATCCAGATGGCCTCCTTAGTAGATATTTTGACTCCATTTAATTTCCACTCATGGAAAGGAGACATGGAGATTCAGCTGCGCTCTAGAGGACTCTATAGAGTCACCATGGACACTGAAGATGAGCCTGGTTCTGCTATAGACAAATCAAGATTCTTGAACAAGAAGGATGAAGCATTCAGATTCTTGTGCCTCTCTATTTCCCGGGATCTTCTTTTCCATCTTTCGGGATTGAAGACTCCAAAGGAAATTTGGGACAAATTGGAAACCCTATATGGAAAGCAGGATGATTTGAGAGTTTACCATATCGAAAATGAATTGATGTCTCTCCAACCTTCCAATTTAGAGACATTGAATGACTTTTTCACAAAGTTCAAGCACATTGTCTTACTCTTGAAGCAATGCAAAGTGGAGAAGGCAGATGATCAGCTCATCCTCGCCATACTCTCCAAAATCAGAGTTGATTATTCAATTTTTGTCTCTACATTCTGTGCGAGGAAGCTCAAAACCCCTGGATCGAAGATGCCTACACTCAATGCCTTCATTGAGTCCCTAACCAGTGAACATGATAAGCTTGTCCAGATGGGGATCATCAAATCCTCCCATGATCAAGCCCTCCATGTCTCGGGGCCCAAAGATCTGAAGGGTAGAGGAAAGCAGCAGAAGAACCCAAAAACTAAATTCAAAGCTCCTAAGCCTAAAGTTGAAAACCGGCAGCATGATGAGTCTTCTGGCTCAAGGAAGAACAAAGGAAAAGGGCACCATGGAAAGGAAAAATTCAAGTGTTCATACTGCAGGAAGGGCTTCCACCCTGAACATGCCTACATGAAGAAGAAGCTTGATGAAGCTACCTCTCTCCTTGAGAGAAATCGCATCAATTTTCCAGAAATATTTTGTAGGAGAGATCAGCAAGATCAGGAACCATAGCATGAAAAAGGTCATGCCCTCATGGCAAGCACTTCGAAATCCAAAGCACTCTTGATTGATTCTGGAGCTTCGAACCACATGATGGATGAAAGAGACTCCTTTTCATTCTTGGAGACCAGCAAATCCATCCCCATCCACATGGGAGATGACTCCACCATCATTTCAGAAGGACAAGGTACGGTTGATCTTGAGAATGGCTATTTTTCAAATGTTTTGTATGCACCGTCTCTGGCATCAAATCTCCTTATTGTCTATCAGATGACACATATAGGAGTGCCTAAGAGAGTTTATTTCAGCCCAAATGATGTTGAGATAACGGAGCTTGCATCCGGGAAACTCATTGCTAAATGCCTTGCAAACCATCATGCAAAAGCCTATGAGTTCTCTCACTTTGTTGCGGATGCAAAGCCCACTGCTCTGCTAACTCATAGAAATGAAGTTAGTAGGTTGTGGAATGAAAGGTTTGACCATATAAATTTCAAATATTTATAGAAATTACAGAAAAAATCCATGGTTGAAGGCCTCTCGTTCATCAAGGCAACCACTGGAAATTGCAAGGGTTGTGTGATTGGAAAACACCCTGAGCACAAGTTCGATCGAGGGAAGGAAAAATGAGCTACATGCATATTGGGGCTGATACATTCTGATATCAGCAGTCCAATACCTGTCACATCCATGAATGGATCAAGGTATATTCTAACTTTTATTGATGATTTTTCAAGGTACACATGGGTCTTCTTTCTCAAAAAGAAGTCTGAAGTATGTGAAAAAACTTTTGAACTGGAGGCCTTGATCGAGAATGCCTCTGGGCTTAAGATCAAGATATTGAGATCTGATAATGGCGGGGAGTATGTTAGTAATGAGTTTATACAAATATGCTCCCAAAGTGGTATTCAGGTCCAACATTCAATTCCCTACACTCCCCAACAGAACGGAGTAGCGGAAAGGAAGAATCGGTCTCTCAAGGAGATGACCACCTGTATGTTGGAATCAAAGAAGTTGGCTGCAAATTTGTGGGCTGAATCCATGCATGCTATAGCATACATTAAAAACAGGGTTCCATACTCATTCATGAAAGGGAATACCCCTTTATAAGCATACTTCGGACACAAGCCGGATGTGTCGAACCTGCGGGTGTTTGGGTCCACTGCATGGGCCCGGATTCCACTTGATAAAAGAAGGGATTTGCAACCGCAAAGCATAGAATGTATGTTTATTAGGTATCTTGATGAATCAAAAGGTTTCAAGCTATTGGATATTAAAACAAAACACATCATCATCGAGAGAAGTGGCAAGTTCGATGAGCCTCTTCAGGAGGTGCAACTAGTGAAGGAGAAAACAGTTGATTTTCCTTCCTATTCTACTAAATATTTGGATGATGAAATTGGGGGTGATGACCATGATTTGGATCCTATGATTTCTGATATCATTGTGCAGCAGACATCAGATGTTGAATTAGAACCTGAAGTACAAAATCATCTTCCCACATGGGCCCGACAGATACTCTCCTCCGCAGGAGATAATATTGGAAATCCGGATGATCCAAGGAGAACCCGATCTGATTTCCAAAGAGCAGGTATTGTGCTCTCTTGTCTTGATAATTTGCTGTCCAAAACTTGCTATTCGATGATTATTTCAGACCCAAAATCCTACTACCATGCTCGGAAGGATCCAAGATGGCAAGTTGCCATGGATGAAGAGATGAATTCTCTTCAGAAAAACACTACTTGGGAGTTAGTTTCTCTTCCTCCCGGAAGGAAATTGGTTCAATGCAAGTGGGTGTTTCGAACCAAGGTTGCTGCTGATGGAAGCACCTGCAAATATAATGCAAGTATAGTGGAAAAATGTTTCTCTTGGGTCCAAGGTGTGGACTACCATGAGACCTTTGCACCGGTTGCAAAAATGGACTCCATCTGTCTAGTTTTGGCAATTTCAGCATCTACGCACTGGGAAGTGCATCATATGGATGTTAAGTCAGCCTTTCTACATGGAGCTCTTCATGAGGAGATATACATGAAGCATCCTGAGGGCTACATCACTGATCCATATTTGTTTTGCAAGCTAAAGAAGTCACTATACGGGTTAAAACAAGCCCCAAGAGAGTGGTATTCCAAGATGGATGCCTTCCTTCTCTCGCAAAACTTCCAAAGGTGTAGATCAGATACAAAAGTGTATTTATAGCAGTCTGATGGTCATTTGATTATTATTTTTTTATATTTTTATGACTTACTGATCACAGGTAGCATAGTTGCTTCCATTTCAGCCATCAAAACTGCTCTCCACAATGCCTTTGAAATGAGTGATGTGGGGCACCTAAAACAATTTTTGGGGCTCGAAATTGAGCAAAATTATGATGGTATTATGGTCACTCAGTCCAAATACATATCAGACCTATTAGTCAAGTTTAACATGGCTGAATGTAGGCCTGCACCATTCCCTTTCCTTTCAGGGATCAGCCTTGAAGAAGGAAAAAGCACACCTCCCATGGATTGCACTGTCTATCGACAGTTGATTGGTAGCTTGTTGTACTTAACACATTCTCAGCCTGATATCTGTTATGTTGTGAATGCTATATCAAGATACATGCAGCAGCCTCATGATCTTCATTGGAAGGCATCCAAGAGGATCCTCCAGTATATTCAGGGAACCATGACCTACAGCATTCACTATGCTGCAGACTCCGAGCTAGAGCTGGTTGGATACACAGATTCCGATTGGGCGGGTGATTCTATTGATCAAAATTCTACTTCCGGATATGTATTCATGTTTGGTGGTGGCCCCATTTGCTAGTCTAGCAAAAAGCAGGCTGCCATAGCACTATCTTCAGCAGAGGTCGAGTATCGAGGAAAGGTGAATGCTTGCATCCAAGCAGTTTGGTTGCAAGGAATTCTTTCAGAGTTTGATCTTGGTAGTACTTTGTCCACTGTCCTCTTTTGTGACAATCAAAGTGCTATTAAGATATCCACAGATACAGTTACCAGGCAGAGGACCAAGCATGTAGAGATTCACATGCACTATATCAGGGAGCTAGTGCATGACAGGACCATCATTCTGCAATACTGCCCGACTGATGAGCAGATTGCAGACATCTTCACCAAGAGATTTTCAGAAAAGAAGTTCACTTATCTCCGTTCATGTTTGGGGGTGAGTTCATCAGGGTGATTCAGACTACTTTCAGTGTTCAGCTTGAGGGGGGGGGGGTTCCCTCTTTTCCTCACTTAGTTTGTTTTTTAGCATTTTTTTCAGTTTCAGCATTGTACAGGGTGACCTATGGCCTTATTTATTGGGGCCCTAGAATTTTTATGTATTTATGTTTTCTAACTCCTCCTGAGTATAGCTTAAGGGGGGGTGTTGGAGACATTTACCACCTTACACACTCATTTTGGTCAATTTGGCCTAGTTAAACCACTATCCTAAGTATTATTGACTTAATTAACATCAGAGGAGCACTAGATGACATCAGCTAGATCGCATCCACGCCTACCTTCAGTCAAGGAGGCTAACTTAGCCTTCTCCTACATTCGGGGAGGCTAACTGGAGCACTCCGGGGGTGATCTGAGTGTCATTAATGCACCATATTGCTAACCGATGGTTACAATCAGTTAAACAGGGCAGTGAAGGCACCTTCCTTCATTAAATTGATTATTTAATGGTTATTTAATGAATTGGAGTCAACAGGGGCGCCTCTAACCACTTATGATGTTCATTTACACTTTAGTTAACCTCAGCGGGGTTCATTAGAGTCATTGAAGCGCTACCACTTGATGGTTGGCTTGTTGTGACATGTGTCTGATCTCTTTCAGTTAAGACTCATTCATTTATTGCACTTTGACTTCAGTTAGGGCTCAGTTGAGTCAATTAGGGTTTTGATCAGTGGTTAACTTGAGTGTTGATTGTGGCCTACATTCAATTAATCTAGACTCACTCATTCAATTCGAATGACCTCCTTGGGAATTCAAATTGCTTTGTCATTCATGCTTGCAGCATGACATTGTATTGTATTACTCATTCTTTGTGTGGATATACAGAGCGGCTACTCATTTTGTATCCCAATTACACCATTTTCATGACTTATTGTTATTAATCTTTGATGAGACTTGTGTTTAGTCCCTAGATCACTGTGCAAGTTTAATATCCATAAGATAAATTATCATTAAGGAGTCATTGATTACAACAATGGATTGCATTCCAAGAGAGATGGCTTGATCAAGACTTAGAAACAAAGTGTATCTCTTTTCTTGATTGTTGGTGGCTATATCTAAACCACACAAAAAAAATTAGACTATTTTCCTCTAGGATCTAAGAGAAACCCCCCACCCCCTAAATTTGTCGCCTCGGGATTACCCTTTGAAGATCCGTTAAAGAAGATAGCATATCTATGTAAATTAGAAATCCAAGATTGTAAGTCACAAGTTTTCAATTCCAGACACCATGAGAGGGTAGGAGCATGCAACCCCATAGAGTTACTCTGATTCCATAGTGTTTGCAAGAATAATTATTGAATCCATTGTGTTTCTACATCTGTCATATGCTCACTTTATGGATTGATATTGCTAGTTAGGATGGTTTTTGCACGAATTGTTGTGCTTACTTCCAAAGTGATCTTGTCTTCAAAGAGTTATATGTTTCTTGCTCTGCACACCTTTCAAAGAACATATTTTGGAAGGGAGACCCATATTCGCTCCAAGAAAGGTTTACATATTAGTTGGCCTGAGTAGTAGTCTTTCCAATGTAAAAGATGTTGAATCCAATTATTAGGGAGGAGAACCTTTACACTAATTTTTTGCACAACTGATCTCCATACCTGTTTGATGTATCACAATTGAAGAAAAAATGATTTGTTGTTTCTTCATCTCTTTTACACATGAAACAATGCGAAGGACCCATAATTTACCTTTTCTTTAAGTTTTCACCTATGAGAATTTTACCATGCATGATATCCCAACAAAAGACATTTATTTTTGGGAGCCTGTCATGCTACCAAATTTTATCCCATAACTAGGAGAAGGGAGGATGGTTGTGTTTTAGATACAAAGCTTCATAGCCTTCTTTCATTGTATAAATTCCACGATTTCTCCAACCCATGCTATCTTTATTATCAATGCTAAGAGAAGTAGCTCTAAGAAGAGATTGCATCAACACATTATAAGTCCGAAGCAAGGGACTCGGGACATTCAAAGTTCGCTAATTGCTCCAATTACCATCCATATCCCAATAAGTCAAATAATTGCTTAATGCTTGTTTCATTAAACTAATATTTGATGGGCATGAATAGAGCATTTTGATTTAACATATTTTTCCCATTATACGGTCCTGCCATAATTTAATTTTTTTCCCATTACTAAGAATCCAATACCACCCTTCCTGGATGAGCTTGCCTCCTGATTTGCATAATTTCCAAATGGTGAATCCATCTCCTTCCCATTTGCACCTATCTACACATTGAAGCCTGGAATTATGAAAATACTTATTTCTAAGGATTTATTTTCACAAACATTTTTCCCTAAAAACCATGCTCCAAATCAATTTGGCTCCCATTGCTAAGTTCATGAGTTTTTGGTCTCGCAAACCAATTCCACCATTCCTTTTGGGGATTTCATTGTATCCTAATTTACCAAATGATTTTTTTTCCTGATTTTATTTTCCTCCTTGCCAGAGAAAACTTCGAATGTGTTTATTAATTTTTTTCATCACACAAATAGGAGCAAGACAAGAGGAATGTTGAAAAGGGGGAAAATATGAGAGAACGAACCTGATGAGTACTATTTTACCCATGGGGTTAAGCCACCAAATGCCCTGGATTTAGAAAATTTCCTTGATTTTTTGCATAATAGATCCCTAGTCCACTGGTTTAACCTTTTTATGTGAGATTGACATGCTAATATATTTTAAAAAGTTCCATATGTTGGTACCAACAAAACCTAAGACACTACAGATACTTTGAAGTACTTACAGAGAAGCATTCTAGCAAAAAAAATCTTTTTTCTTTCTTGAATTTTCCTCCTAAGGCATCTAATAAAATATCCAGAGAGTTTTTAAACATGTTGACATTATTTACTGACACTCCTCCCAACAAAAAAAAATTATCTTCGAACTAAGCATTATTAGTTGCCTTAACCCCCCTAGCAATTGTAATTCCACGTAGTTTTCCTTCCTCTCTGTTCGATGCCAATTTGTGACCAAATATTTACACCATAATAAGATATAGGAAGGGGGAAAGAGTACAACCTTGTCTTATGCCTCTTGAATCCTGAAAAAAATCCAATGGCCTACCATTAACCAATGGGGATATCCATAGACGAGTAATACACGCTTTTATCCATTTGACAAAAGTAGGAGAGAACCCAAATTTTTCTAATAAAACAAAAAGAAAGGTATGTCAAAATATATCAAAAGCATTAGCCATATCCATCTTGATTTCCATTCCCTGTTCTTTCCTTGAAACTTTAGAATGATCGCCTCTTGGACTAACACAATATTGTGCACAATTTGTCTTTTGTCAACAAATGCTCCCTATCCTTCATAAATTATTTTTGGGAATAAAGTATTCATCCTATTTGCAAAGACCTTTGTTAAGATCTTATAAGATGAATTGCACAAAGTAATTGGCTGAAATATTGCAAAGAATATGGGTTTCGTCTCTTTGGGAATCAGTGTCAAAAATAAAGAATCTGTGTTGCCTCCAATTTTCTCCCTCCCTTTTGTCCAATTTAGCATTCTACACAAATCCTTATTTTTATAATTGGCCAGCAAGCTTTATAAAAATGTATGGTAAATCCATATAGACCCGGGGCTTTGTTAGGGATACGATCCTTGATTAATTTGAGCACATTTTATTCACTTATATAATTATTTGGGGTCTAATTTTCTATATCCACGACTAATGAGGGCATGTTAACTAGCATTTAATCCATTTTTGTACTTGAATCAACCCCTAATTTTGTGTATAAATTTTTATAATGACAGAAGGATTCCTCTCGAACAATAACATGACCAATAATTTTATTCCCTTCCCCATACAGAATTTCTCTGGTTGATTTTTTGTTTAGGCACAATTTTTCCTAATTATGGAAGAAAGATGTGTTCCTTCAACCAAAGGGAGTGGGATTTTAGCCTCTTGACCTCCTCATCCTTCCTGCAAGCTTCATTTATTTTCAATTTTAATTGATACTATTTTTGTAGTAGCTCTGGGGTAATTTCAACTGATTCCATTTGTTCATGTAGCAAGCTTAATTCTTTCTGCATTTCCACCTTTTCCTTTTGAGGAGAATGATAATGGTTCTTAGCCCAAGTTTTTAAAAGCCGATTTGACTGATCATAGCTTTGAATCCCATACATAATCTTGAGAACCCTCAACATACGTTTTCTAAACTCTTTTTATGATGAGATCATATTCTTCATGCTTTAGCCAAAGAGGACTAAAACGAAACATAATTGGTCCTTGATTCTCCAATTCTTCCATAGTCAACATAAAATGGTTTATGATTTGGGGTTGCATTAGGAAGAATGGTCGTGCACAATGAA
The DNA here is from genome assembly GCA_001517045.1 of Pseudotsuga menziesii. Taxonomy (NCBI): domain Eukaryota; kingdom Viridiplantae; phylum Streptophyta; class Pinopsida; order Pinales; family Pinaceae; genus Pseudotsuga; species Pseudotsuga menziesii. The sequence goes on from LPNX010985912.1 coordinate 225,126, forward strand.
AATCCTTTTTGTAACATAAAATTATGAACCAAAATTCTATCTAATCGAGCAACAATGTGTCCTGGTCCCACTCTCCTATTTTTCCAAGTATAGTTGCATCTTTTAGGAATGATTTCCACCATACCAAAGTCTCCTAGAAGGTCCTCAATATTTTCCCAAAGGGATCCCTCACCAGAGTTCCTCCTCTTCTTTCTTTATGTGATAAAGTTACATTGAAATCCCCAACTATTATATTACAATGACACTCTCTAAGCATGTATAAAGGATGCCAAAATTCTTGCTTATTGTTGCACAACATAGGACCATAGACATGACAAATTGTAAGAATTTCCCAAGTGCCAACACCTTCCAATTGTTCCATAAATGAGTTGTTATTTTCTCTATGAATTTTTTTTTGGTATTTCCTCACATCCCAATGGATTACCAAATCTCCCAAGGCTCTGAGAGAACTGACTGCGATCCCACTGTTGTTTTTCAAAAAAAATCTCATTGTTTGATATACTTCATTAGCCTCCATTTTTGTCCCTTGGAACATAAGAAGGGATATTATTTCCTTATTTATCAATTTTTTTACTGCTTCTACTTTTTTCTTTCCTCCCAGGCCTCTGCAAGTACAAGAGACAATATTCATTATTTCTTTGTATGAGGCCCACATTTACCTCCGACATTCGCTTTCTTTCCCTTTATACTTGGCATTGTCCCTTTAATGAGCTTATCTAAGGAGAGTTATTTACCTAACTACTTATCCATGTCTACCTCTTCTTCCCTTGCTTACGCGATCTCATGTATGTCTTTTTAGGAACCAATTTATCATCTTCAAAGTCCTTAGTATAGCCGTCCTGAGATAATTTTTATTGTTGTATTTTCATATCTCCTATTAGATCACTTTTTTTACCGTCCATATGTGGGTTTTTATCTTGTATTAGTTCACTAGAAAAGACCCTTGTTGATTCTCCTTTTTCACTGATAAAATGCAAGTTGCTTTCTTGTATTCGGTCAAGAGGAATAATAGATTAATATTCTCCTAATCCAACTTCCTCCAATATTAGTTTTTTTTTTGTGTGTGTGGTTCACAACCTCAACAATTGTGACTCAGGCTCACTACATGCACAATAATAATTCTAAGGGGGGCACCCGAAGGGTCCTCACCCTATTGGCTCCAATTTTGGGAGCCTAACCCTGAAGGACCCATAGAATTGGATTTGTGAGAATTGAACCTTTGAACTCAATATCTACACTCTTTGGATTCAGATCTCCAACCATCTGAGCTACCCCTCGGCTTTACCTCCAATATTAGTTGAGGAACAAAGGGATAAATATTCGGTTATGAAGCTTGTATTCTCGTTTCTTCCATTTGCATCTCATTTTCATCAATGTTGTTTAAGACTTGAAAACAATTAGCCTAAGAAGGTTTTGCTTCCTTTACTTGGTTAGTGCTAATATGAGATTCTTTCCCTTTCTTTGTTACTTGCTATCACCCTTTCATTTGGTCTTTCTCCACTTCCTTCCCCATATTCATTGAACACTTTCTTGCAAAATGTCCATATTCATTACATGATTGCACTTGAATGGGAGTTGATCGTAATCTACCTTTTAAATTTGTGTCCAACTGTCCATAACAAAATTAATAGCCTCTAGTAGACCTTTATCCAGATCCACCTCAACACATAGTAGAGCACAAGAAAACATGAGGGGTTTTGGCTAAAAATTATCAATATATTTCCCTAAAGTATTACCTATATTTGCTAAAACTTCATCTATCTAGAAATGCAAAGGAATATGTGGTAACTTTACCCAAACCGCGACACCAGAGGGGATATCTTTTTCAGGATCAACTATTTAAATACATACCTTTGGGACCCATGAAATGGGTCCCATTTCGAAAGATCGTGTCTTGATGATATGATTTATGCTCGAAAAGAAGGGCATAGTACCCATGACCACAAAAGCGGTGTTGCATCCTGCTAGATATAAGTGGTGTCCAATTTTTGTCTATCCATATCCATCGGAAAGGACCAGAGTCCCTTACAAATTCTGGCTAGCCCTCTCTCTTTCAATTCCATAGCCTTCATTTTTTTTTAGACTAAGGTGATCATTATTTCTGGAGCAACTACCCTCTTAATGAAGTGAGTATTTGAAGCCTGTGGAGTTTCTTTTGCAACCAATTGTTGACCATTGTCCTCACATGATTCCTGGATCTGGATCTAGAGGCTCCATGCCCACTGCAACAATTAAAAGTTTGTCAAAATTCTAAACAATTTAACCTATTCATAAAGTTGCAAAGCACCAAAACCAAATTTTATAAGAGTTTTACCAAATCAAAATATAATAGATAGTGCATAACTCTCTCCATACACAAGTTACTTCTACTTTCTTATAAGCCAACGATATCAACCAACTCTTATATATATAGAGGAAGGGTTTATGCTAAATTGTTCCAAATCCACTTAAAAAGCCTTAAAATAAGCCTTACGAGAAAGCTTTAAAGAAAGGAGAAATTTTATATAATATAATTATTATTTTAACTAAAATGAAAATTACACTTTTTTTTAATGTTAAGGTATAATTTTACCAAATCAAGCTAGATCATAAATACCAGTTGGTATATACATCTCATTCTTCATTAGTAGTATTATCTATTTTGAAAATTTGTGGAGACGATAAACATTTACATAAAGTAAAATTGGCAACCTTTAAATTTTAGTGGTTATAATATCATTTTTTCTTTAAAGGTGTATGATATCAACTAACTCTTATATATATGACTTGAATAATTATTGGGGAGTTGAGAAAGAGGTCACTGCATAATAGTGATAATATTAAAAGTATTATTACAATTAAATTTAAGGGGGATATATGGTGCGATAAAGAGTTAGAGTATAAGAGAAAAATAGAATATTATATGGAGGTGATTATCCATAATTTAGAATATCAAAAATATCTCTCCATTTTAACTAATGTAAAGAAGAAAATCAACATTGTTAAAAAGGAACAAACTCTCCCGGCTCCATAGTAAAACATGACACTGGACAATTCCTAAAATGGTGTGGGATGAAGTAATTTGTCATATTTGTGATACAAAGATGGTTGAAGATGAAAATAACATTCTCATAGAATGTCTTGCATACACCCACATTAGAGAAAAATTTCAAAATATTTGCTGTAATATTGACTTTCCTAACCTTTTAACTCATAATCACAACTATAGTCATTTAAAAATGCTTATCTTAAAGTTTTTTAATATAAAAAAAAGATGTTCTAAAACAATTTGGGGAGAGTCTAAGGCAAAGGTGTGAATTGGGAAAGTCTGGGCGCTCTACGCTTGATCCAGTTGAGGGCGGGGGCTGCAAACCCTCCCCCCCNGGGAAGGTCGGGCAAGGTGAGGGGAAGAGATCGGGCCTAGGGGGATGCCTCCTAAGGGCCTAGACGATCTCGACGATCCAGATCCGCTCAGAATCGATCCGAGGGAAAATAGAGATGTGGAAGGAAAAGGCCTTAATTGGGAAATTTGTGGGGGTTTGGCCCAAGGAGAAAGATCTGGTTCGTTGGATCCATAGCACATGGAGTCTAAGGGGCCATTATGACCTACAACTGGGATCAAAGGGTTTCTTTACCATCATCTTCTTCAATTAGGAAGATCGCAACAGGGTCCTGGAAGAAGGGCCCTATTTTTTCTTCTCGGTGAGGCTTTACGTTCGAACCTGGAAGGAGCGCTTCAATCCTGAAACCGAAGATCTAACAGTAGCCCCGGTGTGGATCCGGTTGGTGGGTCTCCTCGAGGAGTACTAGGATATGGAAATATTACGAGATATTGGCAATTCAATTGGGGAATTTGTGAGAGTTGCTGAGCAAACCAGGCTTCAGAGGTACACTACGTTTTCTCAAATCTGTGTTTATATGGATCTCTCAAAGGACCTCCCCGAGGCAGTAAGTTTGAACTGGGAAGACGAGGAGTGGATCCAGCAGATAGATTATGAACAGCTTCCCTTCTGGTGCAGGATCTTCCATGAGTATGGCCATTTTGGGAGGAACTACCCGAAGGGATCCCAAGAGAAGGTAGTCTTATACCAAGAGGGGGAAACACAAGCCAATGACGGATTCACACAGGTTAAAAGCAAAAGGCATGGTAGGAACAACGGATCAGGGCAGAAATTGCGTAAGGAAATGGCAGGAAAACCCCCAACTATCACAAACCCTTTCCAAGTCCTAGAGGAGGAAGGAGAGGATAAATCAAAGGAATTGGAGGGTCAAACCAATGCCCGGGAAGTCGAGATGAAGGGATCTAAGGAAGAGAACAACACTAGAAATATGTCAGTCATCATGGAGGAGGATGAAGTAGAGGACATGGAACTAGGAGATCTGGATCTGGATGCTCTGGAAGAAGAATGTGAGAAGGTAGGAAAGGAATATGTATCCTGGGAATAGATTGACCTCCTGCAGCAGGCCATTATTCGATCCAAAGCACACAAGGATCTGGGGATTAGCGTGGAAACGTAGAAGGGAAGCAAGAGGAAATCATCGGAGGAAGATCAGAAGAGAGGCCGAAAAACGAACACGCAGAGGATAGCAGAAATTGGATTCAAGCTGATTGAATCAGGCCAGTATCCTATGATCAAGGCAGCCTTCTCTGAAGTAATTAAAGTTACCCAATGAAGATAGTCTCATGGAACATTAGGGGGTGTAACCACCCGAGGAAGATTAAGCAAGAAAAACCAAACATTCTTTTTTTGCAAGAAACCAAGTGTAGCTTTGAGACCATGATGAAGGTTGGGCAAAGGATTTGGAAAGGCAGCAGGGTCATGGCGATGGACGCAGAAGGAATGAATGGGGGAACGACTATTCTATGGCAACCTAGAGAGGTGGATCACTTGGAGTCGGGAGCTGGTCACTTCTCCCTAATAGAAAAAATTCAGATCTTAGGATCAGAGATCAAGGGGATGATAGCCAACATCTATGGCCCAAGTTCCTTTTCTTAGAAGCAGACCTTTGTTCACCACCTACAGTGGTTGTGTGCGTCGGCCCAGGAAGGACACTAGATTATAGGAGGAGATTTTAATCTGATTACCTCCCTCCGAGAAAAGAAGGGGGGAAGGAGGGTGTTGGATAAGGATCAAGAAGAATTTAGGGAGATTCTAGCCCAAAGCTCTCAAGTGTACCTAGAAACTGGAGACGACTGGTTCACATGGAACAACAGGAGGGGCGGGGAACATCTGGTCGCCTATAGATTAGACGGATTCTTAGTGTCAGAGAATATGGTCATGGGATCAGGGGAAATTAGGGCAAATGTGCTCCCAGTAGCCGGCTATGATCATTGGCTAGTATGCCTTAGTTGGGATGGAGTGGTAGCACGCCTACCTAAGCCCTTTCGCTTTGAGCAGTTATGGCTTGAGCACAAGGAATTTAAAGGTCTAGTGGAACAATGGTGTCAGGAGCTAGACAGCCTTGGGGGGACAAGGATGTACATCTTCCAGCAAAAACTCAAGGCTCTAAAAGCCAAGATCCATACATGGAACAAGCAAGACTTTGGCAACATATTTGAGGACAAGAAGAGGCTCACTCATGACATAAATCACATACAGCAGAAAGGGATGGACTCTAGGTGGGACGTGGAGATGAAAGAAAAGGAGAAGGACCTTCTTGCCCAACTGGAAGCCAGAGAGATGCAGGAGGAAATTTTCTAGCAGCAAAAGTCATGGGTCAAATGGCTGAGGGAGGGGGACAAAAATACCAAATTCTTCCATAACTCGGTGATCAACAATAGGCTGGGTTCAAAGATCCACAAAATCAAAAGGACCAATGGGACCCAAGTAGAAACCAAGGAAGATATTGAGGAGGAACTCACCAACCATTTCAAGGAGATTATGACAGAGGACAACACTGTTAGGGGACATGATATAGACAGGATCATAGCTCTGATTCCTAGGATAATATCTAGGGAGGACAATGAGAGCCTCATCAACCCTATCTCCATGCAGGGGGTTAAGGAGGCAATGCATCAAATGGCTCAGGGGAGATCCTCAGGCCCTGATGGCTTCACTTCCAATATATTTCACTTCTTTTGGGACATGATCAAGGAAGAGGTCTAGGCCATAGTTGAGGAATCGAGAAGCAGTAGAGGAGTGCTCAAAACCTTCAACGCAACATTCATATCCTTAATTCCAAAAGGAGATGGAGCTGATACCCCAGGTAAGTTTATACCCATAGCTCTATGCAATGTGATATATAAGATAATTTCCAAAGGCATAGCAAATAGACTAAAGCCTCTCCTCCCGGGACTGATCGGCCCGGAGAAATATGGCTTCGTAGAAGACCGACAAATCCTGGATGGCATAATCACGGTCCAAGAAACCATACATTCTCTAAACTGCACTAAACGCCCAGGAATGCTCATCAAGATGGATATCGCCAAGGCTTATGACAAACTCAACTGGCAATATCTAGAGAAGATGTTGCGGGCATTTGGCTTTTTCCAGGTTTAGGTGGAGTGGGTCATGGCTCTGGTCTCCTCTCCCTTCTTCTCCATCCTGTTGAATGGCTCTCTAATGTTCTTCTCGCCAACCAGGGGGATCAAATAGGGAGACCCTCTCTCTCTATTTCTCTTCATTTTGGCGGCTGAAGGGCTAAGCAAGCTCATCAAGGCCCAAGTGGGTAATGGGAGGATCAGGGGTCTATCGCTCCATGAGGACATGGACAAGCATACGTACCAACAATTTGTGGATGACACGATGTTGATGGGCCACCCTTCAGTCCAAGAGGCTTGGGCCTTCAAAACAAGTCTCACGATCTTTTCTAAGGCGTCAGGACTTGCAGTGAATGCTGAGAAATCTCAAGTTTTTTTCTTTAACACTTCGATCATAACCCAAAGAAATATCGGGAGGATTTTGGGGTTCACAAAAGGAACTCTACTGACGAAGTATCTAGGGGTCCCTTTGGGACAGGGAACTATCAGGCAGGTTTCCTGGCAGGATTTGCTGGACAGGATAAAGTTCAGATTGGCTAGCTGGACCCTCAAACCCCTGAACCTTCCTAGCAGATTAGTTTTGATCAAATCAGTCCTCCAGGCCATGCCGGTGTACCTATTCTCTATCTTAGCCGCTCCAAAGTCATTCTTAAGGGAAATTAGGAGCATACAAAGGAATTTTCTATGGGCAGGAAGGGAATCTAAAGCGAAATTCGCTTTGGTCAGTTGGGATAAGGTAAGTACGCCTAAGGAAAAAGGGGGCCTTGGCCTCCGGGATCCCAAAGTTGTGGGGGAAGTTCAAGGAGCCAAGATATGGTGGTGATGGTGCAATTACAAATAGGAGCCATGGGCCAAGATTTGGCATATAAAGTATGCTAGGGTTCATCTAAAACCTCAGTTGGTTCGATTCAATGGGGATCCTCAAGGGTCTCACATTTGGCAGAAGGTGAGGGCAAGGCAGAAATTAATCTAGGAACATAGTTTCTGGGAAGTAAAAACAGGAAACCACACCAACTTCTGGGATGACTCCTGGAACCAGCTCCCTAAGATAGGGAATGACCCTCGGTGGCAGCATATTTGGACTAGAGGTGTTGAGGAGGGAAAAGAAAAGGTTCATCAGTACTAGGAGGAGGGTCCTCAGGAAGATAGGCAGAGGTGGATGACCCCAGCTAATCAAGATGCCCAGATATCGGCAGAAGATAGCAGGTCTCTCGAGAATGAGTTAGAGGAGCGCTGCATTCTAATAAAAAATGGGAATGATACCCTCAAATGGGGATGCTCTCAAAAGGGGACTTTCAGCATCAAATAAGCATACAACATTAAAATAAGGGGTGAGGAGGAGAGGATGAGATATGGAAGAAGATATGGACTTCCAATCCCTGGCCAAAAGTGGCTACCTTCTGCTGACTTGTGGTAAGGCGCAGGATCCTGACCAGAGAGAACTTGAGCTACAGGGGTTCCCAGGGACCATCTCAGTGTGTTCTATGTGTTAGCCAGGAAGAGAGCATGGGTCACCTCCTTGATACATGTCCCTCCTCCTTAGATCTATGGGACAAAGGAGCGCAAATTTTTCAGGAAAAGTAACAGAAGCAGAGGGAACCCAGGCCAAACCTTAAGGGACTGGCATCCCAAAGATTTTAAAAATTGCATCTTGCGGGTTTTATGGCAAACCTTTTTAGGTACTATGATGTGGGTGATATGGAAAGACCAGAACGGCCGAATTTTTAGGGGAAAACAGCAATCCTCTGAGGAAGTCTGGAATATTTTAACCTCAAACTGATGGAAACGATGCGCAACATGCAGTGGAGTGAGGAGGACAAGGAATTTATTGGCCTGGAAAAAAGAATAGCAGAGGCGTGGGGTGTGAATAGTGGGATCATCAATGGTCTAAAGACTTGCAGAGTTGAGAGCCCGAACTCGTGGTCTCCCCCACCTAGGCTAGTTTACAAGTTGAACTTCGATGGTGTGGCATGAGGCAACCCAGGAGATGCGGGCTTCGGCGGGGTTTGCAGAAATTCTTCTGGAGAAATAATACAGGCCTACTATGGATCGATCGAAGTGGATACCAACAACTCAGCGGAGTTGGAAGGGATGCTCTAGGGCATAAAAATCATCATCAGGTATGGATGGATGTCGACGATAGTGGAAGGAAATTCCAACATTCTCATCCAAATGGCGAAGCAAATGGCCAATGGCAAATCCACGGAGAAAGTGTCTTCTAGCTAGCACCTTGCTAGCAACATGGACGACCTCTGAACCCTGGTTATGACGCATCTGACACTCTCCTTCATCCACGTTAGGAGAGAGGCGAACCAAGTGGCGGACTTGCTGGCTAACGTCGGAGTTAGTGACATCAGGGCCAATCAGATAGGACGGTTAGAAGATTTCAAGGCGGAGCAATGGATCTCCAGGTGTTGACAACTGGTTGCTTATGATGTGGGTGACAGTGGACAGGTGATGGCAAGAATGAGAGATGATCGAGGCAAGGATAGGCGGCAGCAAGGTCCCTCCACAAGTCGGGCCCATTAACGCGTGTAATCATGTGGACTGAGATCAAGGTAATCTGGATCGATCCTTTATGCATTAAGATCTAGTACGATGGAGGTATTGAAGGGAAAGGTGGATCAGACTCCGTGTGGGGTGATGATCCAGGAATGACAAAAGACATGATAGAGTATCTCATGACGGGTACGGAGATGGGAGGTTTTCGGATATGGGAAATCAATATCCAGTACAGAACTGTTAATTTGAACACTGAACTAAAGCCTATTAATTCCAAGATGGTTGCAGAGATCCTCATCCGAGCTCTAAGGAACATTGAAGGTAGGTAGGTGTGTTTTTGGTGTTTTAAGTGGGTAGGAGGAGCCCAGAGTAAATCTGTGAAGGGTGAGACTGAGAAGCGAGAGATGGCTCTGCCTCGAAGTGGTCTTGGGAAACTTGGTGGTAGCATAGGGTCGGCTGTTAACCGAGATAAAGGGAAGAATGTAGTTTGGCTGGGCAAGAGAGCGATGACTCAGGCCCAACTACAAGCTTAGTCGACGGCAGAGGCCTTCAAAGATCACATTTTGTTCATGGCCCGCTTAGCGACGGAGAAAATGGAGAAGATGCTTTGGGATCAAGTGAATTCCATGCCAATTAAGGTGGTGCGAGAAGAGGTTGATGGATGCATCTTCGACCCAGGCTCCACGGCGAGTAGAGCCTCGGCTCACGACCGACTGGTTATGATTTATTTGGTTATCATGAATTTGGTCACCCAATCGAACCTCAGCGCAACAGCAAAAATCGAGGAGAAGATCGCGGAGATGATGGCAAAGAAGGAAGGCAACGAGGAGCCCGTCAAGGCATGGAAGGAGCACAATGAATATTGTTGGGACATGCGTCAGAAGCTTGATGCCCTCAGTTCGGATTGCCACCTCATGCACCGGAAGGTGGACCAAATCGCTTCATGCTTGGGCATTGCCTTGTATTATCCAGGGATGGAGCGTCATTTGGAAGGGGGGTCTGGTCGACGCGCAGGTGGGAAGAGCACTGACAGAACTAATAATACTCCAAGGAAGCGAGTGGCTGCTGCTGTTCAGCTTTCGGGAGGTCTGCACCAAAATGATGGTCCTGGCTCAGGACTTCAAACTATGCCTTAATCCCCTGGTGGGGCTTCCTCTGTGTTTTTGCTTATGCATATGTGATCTAGTATGTGGCTTTTAGTTCTGTTTATTTATTTAGTATGCACGGTGGTAATTCTGGTCGTAAATCAAGGATTGAGCTCCCCACAAGAGGAGCTCTCCCGCTTTTGGGATGGGTGGGTAACCAGCTGATCAAATGTAATGGGAAAGGGAAAGAATGTGGGTGGGCTGACAGTGGCTTGAGGTTTTTGGGCTCTAATGTAACCGTTTTTCTGTAGTAATACCTCTTTTTATTTACAAAAAAAATAGATAAAAATAAAATTCTAAATAAAAACAAGTAATTCCTTACCTAAAAAAATCCGATAAACAAAAATTGGTTTCAATATATATATAAATAACCTTTAAATTTGGCAAATGATTTTCTAAAACGACTTCAAAAATATATATATATATAACATTTGTTGAGAAAAGATCACCTGCAAATATTTAAAAATTTAAAGGTTAGAAACTACTTACCCATTATTTTTTCCTTTGAATCACATTTACACATATGATAAGAAAGATATGGAGAAATTTTATATTTCACAGAAAATAAGTTCAAGTAGTGCGATAATGAGACAAAAAAAACAATGGATGTGTCAAAATTATAATAAATTAATAAAAATAATAATTTTTATTTCAACCAAATAAAAATTGCACTTTATAAATGTTAATATATTATTTTCAAATTAGATTATAGATAGTATGTATTATAGAACTCTCTCCCTCGACGTTGTTACCTATCTCGAACATGTGTATATGTAGAAATTTAAATATTAACATTAAAAAGCATAAGAGTTGCACGCACTCTGTACATTACTTGAATAAGTATTGCAGGCTCTTCAATGGGCTATATTTAGACTTAGAAATAGAAATCTTTCAAGTATTTCTTAATTTCACATTTCCACGGGAAAGGATAAAATACCCAAGTTTCAATCTAAAATCAGATTTGTAGGATAGTTTTGACTATACAAGAAAATAAAAGCTAGGGTATCCACATTTCTACTTGAAAATATTAAAATACTTAAGTTTTAATTTAAAATCAGATTTGTAGGATAGTTATAAGTTTATAACTACACAAGAAAATGAAAGCTAGTTTATTATTATTATTATTAGTGCTTCACGTGTTATCATGAGGAGGAAGAAAATCGGTGTTGGTAAAAAACATGAAAACATAACTTTATCATGAGGAGGAAGAAAATTAGTGTTAGTAAAAGTACAATATGATAACATAACTTTGTATATTGATTTTCCATTGCTTATATCCCTCAAGGTTTATAAACATAAGGCATTGCTCATATCCCTAAAGATTTTTTCCATTGTAAAACTTTCTTTAGAATATGAAGATGGAAACATAAGACATTCCTCTTTTAAATTAGTCAAAATTATCCATAACAAAAACATGGGGGTGGAGAATGGTCTTCGATTCTAAGATTAAATATATGAGAAAGAACACACTGAAAGCTTGGATCATAAAATAAAAACAATTTGTTTAGGGCACTTCAATATTATGGAAAGTTTATAATTATTATATATTATATAATTTTTTGTTATACTTTTTTTCCAGAAGAAAAATAGTAGTTCCTTGATATTCCTTAGAATCAAAAGTAACGAAATACATTCTATGATACTAAGTATCATATCTAGTCAAAACACACAAACATTGCTCAATAGACTGAGCATCCACAATCAAGCTCCCCGCTAAGGAAAAAAGCCACAAACCGACATAGAACCATACAGCCTTAAAGAAAAGACCATACATCCTGACTGCCTTACTGCAAGTGCAAAGCACCAAAACTTACTACTAGAAGCCAAAAACTTCAGCAAATAACACCCTTAACAGAGCTTACAAAAAAGGTGCATAAAACACCCAAATCTGGCTAAAGAGAGCAAAGTAACAGAAAAAAGGACAAAGAGAGCCCGAAACAGGCTATACCACCGATACTCGTCCATCGACAGAGTAACCACGTAGTTGCACAGGATCCTTTGCCACCATACTCGCACCATGTCTCCAGCTTTCCGTCACCAGCAATGTTGAAGAACCAAAAGCCACATGCCACATCAACCTGTGGGAAAACCTGACCGAGGAGACGACAGATAAAGATAGGGACTGTCAAGGCATTGGTCCAAAGCACACCGAAACCGTGGCATAGCCACTAGTCCGCACCATGGCCATAGCCAAATGCCATCCCCGCCATCACTTCAGTCTCCCGCCACAACTACAACGACAAAAGAGCTTCTACCCCGTCACTGCCACCACAAGAGCTGCAGACGCCAGAGCAATAGAAAAAAGAACGAGAGACAAAAAGGGAACCAGTCTCCCCAAACCAGCCGCCACTGCAGATGAACCGTGAGAACAAACTCGTTGCCACCACATATGGACCGAAAGGAGACAGTCCAAGAAACGGTCATCATGCAGAGGCCTACAAACAAGCTGCCAAGGTCACCAGGCTCAAAGAAGGAGAAGGGAGGCGGCTAGGAGATGAGCCCTAGCCGCCATAGCATGGTTCAGGTTGAGACTCTCAAACCTCAGTCAAAAATGTGAAAACACTCCAATGCTCCACCAAAACTTTGTTCAAATGAGATACGAGGCCAAACCAAAGTCACGTATACTTGAAAAGAGGGAAGTCACAATAGAAGCCTCAAACATTATTCTAAAGAAAAGAATAGTTTGTTATACATTACATATAGTTTCATGCAAAAGTGAGTTGCATGTTTCAATAGTTGCATATAATGTATTGATTATATAATATATAATTCCTTGGTATATAATATATATAATTTTATGAAAAAGTTGGTCATAAGTATTATGGAGAATTGTGGATGATGAAGAACATAATTCATATATACATATATTGTAATTTGAGTGGTTGTGAGGACAAATTGTTACCCTCTCCACTCAAGGTCAAATATCACTTTAGTGAGTTTAGTGATATTTTAGTGAGCTTATTCTTATTGACATGAAATTTTAGGTCTGAAAAGGGCCTCCTAAGGAAATTAATAAAATAATGGTATAAATTTTAAAGGAAAAGATAAAAAAACTACTTTTTTAAAAAATATTTTCAACTTATCTCCCTGTGGTTCTCCTCAAATTTCAAACATGATCACTTGTTGGATGCAAAATTCAATCTTGCATCCAACGAGTACCCACATTGGATACTTTTGATTGACCCCACCCAACAAAAAATGAGAAATAAATAATAAAAAAATGTGTTACTTGAAAGTAACACATTTTATTATTATTATGTATTTCTCATTTTTCATGGGGTGGGGTTCATCAAAAGTAAGGAGTGTGGGTACTCATTGGATGCAGTATTGAATTGTGCATCCAACAAGTGCTCATGTTCGAAATTTGAGTAAAACCACATGGGGATAAGTTGAATATACAAATATTTTTAAATAGTTTTTTATGACAAACATGCCAAGTCTACCATTATGGTTAACTCATTTTCTTGAAATTCTATCGGTTCTCAAATTTTAATGCATCAATGGCTCGTGTTCTTATAAGGCCCATTTCAGACCTCAAATTCCTCTAATGAACAATTACATTAAGTGTTAGGTTCCCTTGAAACTATCGAAATAGTGCATAGCTTTGAAATCCCAAATAAATACTCGTCATTTACAACCCCCCTATATTCCTATTTACATCATAATTATCTCCATAACAAATCTATAGAGATCTAATCCGACCGTTTTTGGTGAATTTCAACCTCTCTTTTGACTCAATTTTTCCATAAGAGGAGCTGCTCTACACCTGAAAGGTTTTAAGACAAATTTCTTTTATTTTCTTTTGTCCATGGATCCTCTTAATCTTGGGCTCAGGCTCAAACCAGACCCAAGGATATATTTGGATGAAGCCTTCTCTAGTTTGGTTGCTTTACAAACCCATGGCCCCACTCAGTCTTCTTCCATATTTGTAAAGAGAGCAGTAACACCAAAACTCATGATTACTTCGGTGTATGTTAAAATGAAAGCGTTAGGGTTAAGCGAAAGAGGATTAGTGGGCCTTTTCATGGGTCTCTGGACTTCACGAAGAGAAATGAATGATTGGTTAAATAAAAATTGGAGGACACTTCTAACAGGAAGCATGCAACATCACTTATGTGGAAGAGGGTACTATGTTTTTCACTTTTAATACAAAACATATAGGGATGTGATCTTTCGCAGTGGACCTTACTTCATGGGACCAAGAGGTATGTATTTGAACAATTGGAATATGTCATTCTATCCAAAAAATGATTTCCCATTAGTTGTCCCATCTTAAGTCAGGCGTCCTCACCTTCCTTTAGACTACTGATCATACGAGGTCTTAACATATATAAGTAATTATTTAGGAAAATATATTGATAAATATAATCCTAAACCTTCCATGTTCTCATGTACTTGAATATGTATTGAGGTTTATATAGACAAGATTTTCAGAGGTTGTAAATATCATTATGGATCATTGGACACATTTAAAAAAGGTAGATTATGACCAATTTCCATTTAAATGTAAATCTTGTCACGAGTATGGTCACTTTGCTAAGAATCGTACAAAGAATATACAGAAGGAATCAGATAAAGACCAAGAGAAAATTTGGACACAAGTTCAAAAAAATGGTAAACAAGTTCATATATCCCCAATTCAAGCAACAGAGGTAGAGCCATCAATCTCAAATCGATTTCAGGTGCTTGCAAATACAGAAGATAAAGAAAAGCAAGCAGACGGTGAAACCGTGTAAGAAGACTCTCAAATATCTTCTCCTCATTTAGTTTTGGAAGAAATCATAATGGAATAATTTGATTCCACTTTTCCCTTGGAGACAATACAAGAGATTAACTCCATTTGAATTATGAACTAATCGAGCCAATAGGGGTTATCACTCACTCCAGTTTTCCACTTGATGACTCATCAGAAGATAATGAAGAGGGCAAAATCATTCAGAAAAAACCAGGAAGAAAATCATGCAAATAGTTAAGATAAGCATAAGTGGATAGAGAAAAGTAGTTAGGTAATCGGTCTTCATTGGAAAAACTTATAAAATGGATAACATCTACTTCAAAAGGGGAAAAATCAGAAGTGGGAGGGAAGACTGATTCACAATCAACAAAATAATATTCACAATCTCTTAGAACTGCAAAGGCTTTTGGGAGGGATCAAAAGTTGAAGCTATTACAAACATTATACATAAAGAAAAACTCTCCCTTATCATGCTCTAAGAGATTAAAATGGAGGAAAATGATGTCAAAAAATATAGAATAGGCACTACTGTCAGTTCTATAGGGGCTTCTAGAGGTCTGGAAATTTATTAGGATGGATAGAAATTAAAATTCCTCAATAAAAAAAGACAACAAAAATTGGTTAATGGTAGAATTGGAAGACAATAGCAATCATGGGACATTTAAAGTTTGCATTGTTTATGTCCCGATTCTTTATGATCATAAGCATAAAGTTTGGCAAACTTTAAATTCTCTAAAAGATTGTCAGTTTAATGTAATTGATGGAGACTTTAATACTGCTTTATCTCATAGAGAAAGAAGAGGGGGAGACCTAGTTAGGAATCCTTTTGGTGAAAATCTAGAGTATTTGATAAGTGATTTCGACCTAATGGATATAAAACATCATAGTGGTAATTTTACCTCGTCAAACATATGACTTGGACTAGGGAACATAGCTGCAAGATTGGATGGATTTTTAGTTCACAACAATCCTCTAACAAAAGGCCTCTTAATCAATGCAACTATTCTTCCTAGTTCAACATTGGATCACAAGCCTCTTTTGTTAACTATAGAAGAAATGGAAAATCAAGGTCCAATGTCCTTCATATTCAACCCCTTATCGTTGGGTGAAGAAGAAGTTTATCCTCTTATTAAGAATGCATGGAAGACTTATGTTGAGGGATCCCCGTCCTTTGTATGGGAATCAAAGTTGAGTATAGTTAAAACTTCCCTAAAGGACTGGGCAAAAAATTATTGTCAATCTCCCTTAAAGGAAAAAATGAAAGTTAAAAAATAATTGACCATATTACAAGAGAAAATGGAAACAATAGATATAACTCCAAAATTATTGATTAAAGAGCAACATATCAATTTAATGATGAATGAACTTCTTCAACATGAAGAGGAAACATGGAGACTGAATTCCAAAGATTTATGGGTGAAATATGGCGACAAAAATACTTCCTTTTTTCATAAGCAGGCAAAGATCCATTTAAATAAAAATTCTATTTGAGAGATCCATGATGATGAAGGTGTGAAGTATGTATGTTCGACTGAGGTTTGTGAAGAATCCTTTAAACATTATAAAAACCTTATCACTGAGAAAGGGATAAAAAATAGATAATGCTAAGGAATCAATGTTGGAAAATGTGCCTCTTTTGGTCTCTGAAGAGGAAAATGTTAAGCTAGGAGGATATATCAATGAAGATGAAGTGTTGGCAACAATAAGAGGCCTAAGCTTAGACAAAGCTCCTGGAATGGATGGGTTCACAATCCATTTTTATAAAGCATGTTGGCCTATTATTATAAAGGAATTGTGTAAAATTTTGAACTAGACCAAAGGCAAGGAGAAGATTGGAGGTTCCACAAACTCTTCTTTCCAGGCACTTATTCCTACAAAGAGAAAACCTTCATCTTTTGCAAGATACATGCCTATTTTTTTATGTTACTCTTCATATAATATTTTAACCAAGATCTTGAATGAAAGACTTACTCCCTCGATTTATCTTCGAAGGACAAGGAGGCTTTGTTGAGAAAAAATATATATAATGGATAATATTGTCTTAGAACATGTGGCAATACATGCCAATGTTATAAGAAAATATCAAGGAATGGTTATAAAGCTTGACATGGAAAATGCATTTGAGAGAGTTAGACATAGTTTTTTGTTTACTGTCTTAGAACGACTTGGGTTTTCCCTCTTTTTCATCAAATGGATTGAAGCTTGCATAGGTCAACCATGGATAGTTCCTTTGATAAATGGGAGTCCAGCATAATTTTCTTAGTCTTCTATAGGACTTCGTCAAGGTTTCCCACTAACCCCCTTTTTGTATATCTTGATGGCAAAAATATTAGGAAGAAAGTTAATAAGGGAAACGGAGGAAGGGAATCATCAAGGTATAATTGTAAGTAGGGGAATAAATGTTGTAAATAATGATCAATTTGTTGACGTTACAATCCTATTAGGAGGGGCATCTCTCATCAATGCTAAAGGTTTCAAAAGAATTCTAGATGAATTACTAGAAGCCTCAAGTGGTAAATTAAATAATTAAAAATCCAAATTATATGGATGCAATATCCCTCTGAAAATAATTTATAGCATCTCTCGTATTCTTGTATTTGTGGGATCTTCTTATTGGAATTCTTTCAAATATCTCGATGTCCCCATCTCCCACAAGAAAGTGTAGTATTCTGAATGGGGAATTTTTTTACAAAAAATGAAGGAAAAAATTCAAAGTCGGGGAATGAGTTAGTTCAACCTAGTATAGAAAATAATCTTGATCAAGTCTATAGTCTCCTCTCTCCCTCTATATAAATTATCTTCATTACTTGGTCCAATTGGAATTGTGAAAATATTAAATAAACATATTCTACATTTCCTCTTGCAAGGGGGAAAACAAACAAGAGAAAGTTCCATCCTGTAAATTGGGACATAGTTAAAGCTCCAAAAGGGCATGGAGGAGTCGGTATCCAAGATCCAAAATTGATGAATGTGGAAAGGGGTTCCAAATTGGTTTGGAATTTGGTTTCTGGAGAAAAATCATGGTGGAAAGAAATTGATAACTGTGAGTGGGACAGACAGAGATGGTGCTGAAATATGGAAACTATGTAAGGTTGCTGATAAAATAGTACAAGAAGGTTTTTATTGGATGTCTGGTAATGGTAAAAAAATAAAGCTGTGGACAAAAAACATCATGAGAAAATATCATTTTATCAAAATGATCAATTCGAACATATTAAAGGCTGGCTGACAGAATTAGGAATAAATACTATCTAAGATTTATCAGAATGGGATCGTGAATGAATATGAGTAAGATGGAAAATAATTCTTATCCCAACCCCTTTGATTCATTCCTATGAGTTATTGCTACATTCTCTTCATGGAGCTTCCCCTTTAAGTATTGGTAATAAGGATTGAAAGGGTTGGGCTAAAAGAAGCATATATTCTCTAAAGGAGGGGTATGCAAATTTGTATTTAAAGCAATTACATCCTCCTTTCTCTTGATTATGGGAAAAAATATGGAATCCTAATGTCTTTCAAATATAAAAACCTTATGTTGGGTTATGGCCCATGGCAAGAACCTAAATTCATAAAATTAAGAAAAAAACACATATTCAAGGACCTTCTCGATGTGTTATATGTAAATAAGATGAAGAACCTATAGATCATTTATTTTTCAAATGTAAATATAGTAAGCATGTTTGGAGAAATATCCTAAAAAATCTCAATAATCATGTGGAACTACCGACAAAATGGAGTAGATTCTTTATCAATCAGAAATATAAGTTTTTAGGTACTTTTCTAAATAAACCATTTCAAAACCAAATATGGAACACCCTTCCAAAGTACGTTAATTGGAGAATATGGACAACAATAAACATAGAAATTTTGAAGTAAAGTGTACTTCATTTGCAAGTACAACAACTCATTCAAAGGCCCTCTTATGTGAATCTATATTTGTGCAAAGTAAGACAATTCTTTTTGAAGATATGACAACTCAAGGACAAAATTGGATACAAGAGTTTTTTCCCCAAAGGATTTGGATTCATCAAAGTTGATTGAATTTGCATATTATAACTCATTCTTGGAAACTTGAAATGAACCATGAAGAATTTCAAAACTGGATTCTAAAATTACAGTATCATGTCCTTTTCTTTGATGGATCCTCGAAAGGTAATTCAAGGGAGGTAGGAGCAAGTGAGATCCTTCTCGATCTTGGAGGAAATACAAAAATAATGTTTGATTGTGGTTTACGGAGAGCTACTAATAACCAGGATCAACATTGTTCCCTTTTTTGGGATTGGAACACGTTGTCTCTCAAGGAATACATGGGACTCCCTTTTGGTTATCTCATAGGCTAGACAATGACAAACCCTATAGGATAAAATAATAGATCAACTTCAACAACATATCAATAGTCTCCATCTTTGGATACCAAATGTCCATTTTTTACACATTAAGAGAGACAATAACGTTTGTACAGATAAATAAACCAACGATGCTCCCGATGCTCCCAAACTTCCCTGAGGATGCATGAGGATGAATGAGGGACTAATTACTTCTCATTGGATTCCCTAACTTATCTCTTGTTTAACATTTCTCTTGTTAACAATGACAATATGGTAGGTTCTAAGCAGTCAATCTACTTTAACTTCATGGGTAGTTTGGTTGGAGTCAAGAAATCAAAATATTTGTCATTTATTATGATTACAAGGAGTACTTATGTGGTCACCTTCAACACTCAATTTAATCTACCACTGATTCATAAACCAAGGATATGGGCATTCTTGTTTCCAGTTATGAAGGTCAGTCCCTTCATTGTTCTCTCTAGGATCCCTTCAGGCCCATTGAGATGTGCTCCTTGTAATGAACGAAGAGCAGGTTTCAATTGGTGGAGGAGGAAAAGTTGGTTTGAGGCACATGGAATGGTTATTTTGGCTTTCATGGACACTGCAACTGCCAATCATGTTTCCCAATGGGAGAAAAACTTTCTATAGGTTAATATTTTATTGCAAATTTCTAGTTTGGTGTGTGAGGAGAGAAAGTATATGGTTTATCTCAAGAAAAAACATATTATCTCAATACTTTATAGTGTTGGTAAGAGCAGGTATCTGTGAATAGTTTTCTTCGTGCTTAGAAGGACATGCCCTCTTGCTTCTCTTGTATTTTCTTTGTGTTTCTATAGAATTGATATAGAGTTTCCAGAGCAAATTAATCTACACAAACTTGGGAAAATATTCGATGATTTGGAATGGAGTTTGCAAATTTATAGTTCTAAATTGACAGAAATGATGAAAGAAAGTTTCTCAAGATTGACAGAGCAGATGGCTACTAAGGAGAAAAATTGTGTGCAATTGGTTGTTCGAGACATTGTCCTTGTCTCTAGTTTAGAGGATCAAGCTAGAGCTAAGGTTGAAGAAGCAAATGTATATCAAAGAAATTTTGTTTAAGATCGGGTCAGGGAAAAGGGAATTTATAGTATTGTAGTTATAGAAGTATTTTTGCATGTAGCAACAAGTTTATGTATATGGATTTTTCTTTTCATTTGTCACATACTAGATGTACTAAGGATAGTCCTGAAACTTTGTATTTTTTTATAGTGATTTAATCAACCTTTATACAATCCAAATTACCTAATTCGGTAAAAAAAACAAATATAGAGAAATCTCTAAAAGAAGTAAAACAAATTTATGTATCATTTCATACTTTGTAGTAATGACATAAAATTCCTTACAATATTATTTCTATCATTGATATGAAAAAAAAGAGTCTTCCTTATTTATAATACTTATTGATTTTAAAGAGAGTACAAAGAGATCATATAGTAACAAATATTACCACCTTGAGACTCAACTACATCTAAAACATCTGGTTCTAGATTAGGCCTTTACTTAGATAATGTATCCATAGTTATGCTCAATTCACATTAAATATGGGAGAAGTTGATATCCACAAATTGACTAGATATTTCCTTAAGATTAGTAGCTAATTGTAATAGTTTGATTGCTGAAATTATATATTCAACATTTCTCCACTTCATAACTAGCATAGAGTCATCATATACACAAAAATTGAGTACATTATGCTTTGTTTCCAACCTCAAGAGTGCTACAAGAGAAGCTAGTTTAGCATAGTTGTTGGTTCCAAGACCCAAGTTTTATTTGAATTTAAGTAGTGTGCATCTAAAATGTACAAAAAACCTCATAAACCATAGATCTATTATTTCCCTTAACAAGCACCATCATAAAATCCCAAACTTCAATTTTTGTCATCAACAATTATTTGACAACCTAGGTGATTTTAGTTACCTCCTAATGACATAAGTTGAACAAACAAATAATCCGAGAAAAACATTGAAATGTTTGGATATGTAAATCTTCAAATATCTAAGGTTTTTTAGCAAGATAGATCCCGAAGGTTATTAGAAAAGGAATGGTTCTAATTGACTTTAATCCTAAATGATCAAACCACTATTTTATACATTGCTCCACTTCAAATACATACCTAAGGTTCCTCCTTCTTAACCATAGTTCTACATATTTCCACACATGTTGTGTAAATAGATAACAAACAAGTAAATGTGTTGCTTTTCCAATAATTTTCTTACAGATGAAATAATTGTCATGACCGGAAATAATTGGCATGACCGTGCTTTTGATGCTTTTGAATCGTATCGCATGTTGATACCTCATTAGAAATTGCCAACTACATAAACACTCTAGTTTTTTGGGGGACTTTAAATTTTCACAGTTTTGACCACCACCAGGGAGGATGATAGAGCTCTTCTACCATCATTACCTGGTAACCTATTTTTTATATATAAATTTTAATTCTCCTTTGTGACAACCCAATACCATCAGATTCTTCTATTATGATAATTTATTAATAAGTAAAGACACCTTAATATTATTTTTTTAACTAGAGTCTAGAATTACAAAATCCATGTTTCTGAGCATAGATGTTAGTTTCCTTACATCGCCGACAAGTAGGCTAGAAATACATCTATGCCAAAATTTCATGATAAAATGGCATGCATTAACAGACTAAAAACTACAACTAGACAGTCATAGGCCCAACTCACTTCTTCACTTCCAGAACCACTTTCTCGGACCTCTGTAGATGCACCATATTCATATGCATATCCAAGCGCTCCAACTCATAGAGACATCACCATCTAACCTATCGCATTTCCATGGAACCCTGCTTGAGGAACATACCTGTCTCGCTATCGCAAAGGATGATAGATCTCTTCGTCTCCACTACCAGAATCCCCCTTTTGGAAAACACATATGGAAACATGCCAACTCATGGAATGGGGTGGATGGACATGGGATCTTCGTTTAAGAATAAAAAACATTGACCTAACTTACATTCCTTATTTTCCAACTTATCCGCTTCTTGATTAGATCCGCTAAGAATGTGATAAATTTTAAACTTGGAGAAGCAATGAAGGGTTCTCTGAATCCATTCCAAGCTCATGTTAAGATTGGCATTCCCAAAATGATTCTCTAAATGAAAAATTATTACCAGGACTTGCGACTCCCCAAAAATTTGGAACCTTGTGTATCTCTCATCCAGAGCCAACTGACATCCCTTAAGAAGAGCAAGCGCTTCAACATGATTGTTTGTGCATTTTCCTAATCTCCATATAAAGTTGATTTCTAAAGTTCCTCTAAGGGAGAAAATCACCCTGCCTACTCCTGTGGCCTCGGGGTTCCCTTTAGAAGCTCCGTCAAATAATATTTTTGCTTTATTTTGAAGTTTCCACCAACTCTGGAAATTAAAATCCGAAAATCTGAGAATCCACGTTGGTTTGGTTGTTGGGGGCTTACCCATGTTTATCTTCTTGTCAAGCTTTAAAGATCCAAGCCAAAAATGTTCTACTGAAGTAAGAGAGGGGTCCAGCTATTTCATCTTACTTCTTATCGTTTCCAAGAGAAGGGCCTTTGCTTTGGTAGCCACTTGAATTGGTGTCTAGCATTGGTTATTGAAGATGACGATATTCCAAGATAACCATATTTTCCAGCATATAAATTTCGGAAGAGTCAACTAAATATTTTTCCAGAAAAACTTGTTAGATAGAGAATATGGAAACCGATTTTGTCAGGTAGAAAAAAAGTACAAAATAGAGATATGAGAAGGTGGGGTATTCAAATCCTGAAGTGATACGGTCCAAACAAAGAGAAGAAAGGAGCAGTCCACAAAAAGGTGGTTAATGAATTCCAAGCTAATACAACATGATGGACATCGATGGGGTCCCAAGAAGCCTCGTTTAACAAGATTTTCTCCCATTAGAATTTTCCAATGCATTAAGATCCAAATGAAAAAAATGATTTTGGGAAGGCCAAAAGAATTCCAAACTAGTTTCCAAAGAGAAGAAGAGAGGAGAGGAACCTTACTAGTTTTTAACACTCTAAAGCATTGGGTTTTTTTAGTAAACTCCTGATTTCCCCCATCCCTACTTATCGTTAATATGAAGATGAAGGGGAGCTATTCCTGTAAGAGTCGAGAGGAGAAAATTCTTCTAAGAAGAAAGGCAATCTGGAACTTCTGGAAGAGACCACACCAACCAGTTTCCATGCTCATCCCATTGAGAAATGTTTGCTAAAGTAATAAATCCTCTTTGAGTAAACCAAAGCCTGAGATTTGAAAGGGACGTTGATTTCTCTATAGGAGGATTACCCTTGATGTTATCTATCCAAAGCTGAGTTTTAAAACCATTCCCAAAGATGTGGTACATATGTTGATGAAAAAACTCGATTCCTACTCTGTATAGGTTCCAAATTGAAGTGCCTTTGGGGATTATGTTGATTTGCATATTGTGCATAGAGCTCACTTTTAAGTATTTTTTCCTCAAAATTTTGCTTACAAGATGAGCCCGATTGGAGAAAATATTCCTGAGAATTTTCCCTCCCAAATCCACGTTCACCAAGCGGGGATCTCTTACCTATAGCCCACCATCGATCGGAGGTCTCTTGACAGCGTCCCAACTGACAAGATGAATTTTTGCTTGATTCCATTTTCCTCCTTTCCAAAGGAAGTATTTGAGAAGACGAGAAACTTGATCCATAATTGATTTGGGTTCCAAGAGCATGGAGGATTGGTAAATAGAAATAACAGAAAGCACCGAATTGATCAAAAGCAATTTTCCTGCATAGTTGAGCCAATGTCCCCCCAAGTGACAATTTTGGTCTTAATCTTGCCAAGAACCTCTAACTAAAGGGTGGGTTTGATTGTTTCCAAAGAAAGAGGGAGACCTATATAATTAATTTTTTCCCAAGAAGCAAACCCTAAAAATCCCAAAAGGTGAGTTATTCGAATGATTGTAGGTTGATCAACATTCCATCCATAAACTGTACTTTTCCTATTATTCACCATAGATCCTGAAACCTAACAGTAATTCTGAATTATCTCTTTAAAAGTGCTAGCGATCTTTAAGGAGGAACCTCCCATAAAGAGAGAGTCATCGGCAAATAAAGCATGATTTAAAGAAGGCAGACCTTTCCCCAGATGTATTCTTGGAATTTTCCCTGATTCTTTGTCTGCAACAAGCTTCATGCTTAAGGAATCAACCATCAAGATATATAGGAAGGGGGAGAGAGGACACCCTTGGATAATTCCTCACGTAGCTTGAAAGAAACTTGCAGACCTTCCATTTACTAAAGGAGCAATCCAAGGCTTGTCAATGCATGCTTTTATCAAGCTTATAAAATATTTACTAAAACCAAATGAGCATAAAACTTTGTATAAATACAAGAGATTAACTCAATCAAAGGCATTTTCCATGTCTAGTTTTATAAGCATACCTTTTTCTTTTCAAAGCTTGCTGGAATGCAATGTTTCTTGTACTAAGATCACATTATACATAATTTGTCTTTCCTTTATAAAGCCTCCCTTATTTGGAGTGATCAACTTGTCAAGCAAGGGTTTGATTCTATTAGCAAGAAGTTTGGAAATAATTTTATAAGAGGCATTACAGAGAGAAATGGGTTTGAACCTAACAAAAGAACCAGGGTTTGTTTCTTTGGGAATCAGGGCAAGGAAGGTGGAGTTGGTGCAACCTATGATATTAGATTTCTGATGAAATCCTCTAATTAATCGAGTAAGATCAGACTCGATTATTGGCCAACAAGCTCTATAAAAATGAATTGTGAATTCATTCAGACCCGAGGATTTGTCTGGCTCCATTGACCATATCACATTGATGATCTCTTTTTCAGAAAAAGAAAATAAAAATTTTAAAAAAAAAAAAGTTTCAAGAGACATTGATTGTTAGAAAAATTTATCAAAGCATGAATATGTGAGAGGAAATCAACAGTTACCTCCTCGTCTGGTTAAGAATATCTATGTACAAGGATTGGAAATGAGCTTCTGTAAGCTCTTTTATTTTTTAAAACCCCTTAATTGTGCCTCTCGTTGTTGTAGTAATATCATAAATATGATTGTGAGATTGTTTGGATTTGGCTTGCTTGTTGTTGGATTTCTCCTCCGGTCGACCCAGGTTCAGATCCTCGGTCCTCAACCAAGACCCAGATATCAACCCAATAGAGCAGGACTCAGTTGGCAGCACCTGTGATGCAGATGTAGTCTCACCCGAGATATCCTTATGGGGAATTACCAAAACCAGGTTTATGCAGTCAGGTGGGTATTTCTACTCTTGTTTTACCTTATCACAGTTTTCGACTGAAGCCAGGGTTTATACTTCCTATCCGTTATCTTTTCATTTGAGGTACCAATCTAATTACCAATGACACATATCATAATAATCAAGATAACAATTTTATTATAGATTCATTCAATCAGCAGTGTGATAGACACATATGACGGATTATTCATAAACAAATGCAAAGCGATAGATTCATATTTACTTATTTATAACATAAATGCAACATACAAAAGCACATTAATCAATGATACACAGAGACAACAGTTAACGTGGAAACCCATCTGACAAAAACCACAAAGACATTCTTCATCTGGCATGAGAAATATATTAGCACCTTTTGTTTGCGCCCTCGGCTTACAGACTCTTTTCTAGGTATTCTTTACAATTCAGACATACTTCTCTCCTCTCATGCTCTCAAGTTTTAGGTCTAGTTACTTCCTCTCTCCTTCACTCCTCTATCGATCTGCACACAAACTAGATAGTTCCTCTATCTAATCAGGTCTCTTCTTCTCTTCTCTAACAAACAAACAATAACCAACATCAGTACCCCACACATCTTGGGTTCTCCCTTTTATACGCTTCTACATGTCCTAATTAACCGACTCTTTTATGTTAGCTAACAGGATGCAATTTCTATTCTCATACATTCAGGTACAACTGACAATATGAGTTATCGGCCCAAAATACAATCATTTTTTATTACCAAAAGCGTGCCTTATTCTAACTAACTACTTACCCATGATCATTCGAGCTGTTCTTTCACTGTTATGATCTTCTTCTACCACGATTTATTTCATCGTGACTTATCTTATCGCCAATCCTTTCGTCATGGCTGCTCTTCTATCATAGCTTCTCTTATCGCTAATCCTGCCATCGTGGCTACTCTTCCGTCGCAGCTTCTCTTTCGTCACATCTTCTCTTATGTTACATCTCCTCTGATGTCTTGGGACCAAATTCTTTATCATCCTGAGCAGCATTCTAAATGAATTCTTCCTAACTTGTCCTAGGGCCAACATGCCCCTAACTCACCTGTGGCTCGTCTCAAGCCACATTACTCTGAGACCTCCATTATTAGAACTTTACTTTGAAAATCCTGAAATATTTTCACTATGCGCTAAGTTTCCTCCAGTATTTATGTTTCCATTTTCTTCAAATTTCAGACAAATTCGAAACTGGTGTGTTCTGAAGTTAGAAATCTTGTTGACTCTACTGCTTGTCGCACATTCTATTGTACATGTTGAATTATACCTGTAATTTTCTCTACTTCTACTTCGAATTTGGTGACCCTATCAATCCTCTTTTGTTGTTGTGTTCGCAATGTTGCGACCTACTATTGTACCCTCTTCATGTCGACAGACTTAGCCATTTTTTCTACTGATGACAGTTTCTTCATCTCATTCTTCAATTGGTTCACCTATGTCTTAGCAGTGCGCAACTGTTATGTGACTTTCTCTAACTCCTCATCATCAATCAAAGCTTTCCATGTCTGAGAGACTTGCTCGAATGCTTTGGAACAAAGTGCCTCTGCTTCTTTTATTCTCTTTGCAACATCTATGGGTGCATTTATTCTCTCTTATAGTACTTTTAGAGGCGTACTGGGTGTCACCTGTGATTCCAACTCTCCGAATTTCTTGCAGAGTTTCTCTGCAATCTATCAAAGTCAAAACACTTTGGCTTCCGCAAACATTTCATTGGTAATGCATTCATCGGTAAAATTTTCGCAAACAAGTGTTACGACTGCATCGAGTCAGTGCATGTTTTCCTCCCAATTATTAGCTTTTTGTTCTTCTTGTTTGATTGTTTTCTTCATCTTATGAACAATCTTGTTTGTGTAAATTTGAGCATATAGATCTGTAGACAAATACACAACTCACAAAGAAGATCTCACAATTTACTCAGCAATTGAAGAATGAAACAGTGCAAAAGGCTTGCAGCTGTGAATGCTTTCATTAATCAAAAAGTAATTCAGATGATAATTACAATAATGTAAAATGGCTTTAATAGCCACAAGCAATTCGAATCCACATGAGGAAGTTCGAATTGATTAGACTCTACTTGACTATAGGTAACCAAGACTTTGTCTAAATCACTATCAGAGGACCCAGTAGTTAACTGTCCTTGTCTAAATCATAACCGAAGTTCATAGGAGCTTTAAAACACAACCAAGTGTTAAATTTAGTGTTGACTAATGGTTAACTGACTGTGGTAGGTGAGAAAAGCGCCCCACATGTGTGCAATCANGTTTGGTGCTCTAACTTGCTTGACTAATTTGCCTTTTCTTACCTTCATTTTTGCAACTACGACATTCTGAATGGCATATACTTCGTACATCGACAGTGCAGATAAATCTATAGTGACATGGACCAAGCTTTTGGACATGGAATTTAGCTTTGTTGTCCCCAAGTTGAGTGCTTCACCTAACAATTGTGTATTTATTGGTGTGATTGGGTATTGACACATCACTAGGTCATTCCTCCAACGGGCCAGCTAAGTCCTGCGACTCAGATAATTATGGTATGTAGTTTACTGCCACTCTTACTTATTTCACTGCCTTACAGAGTGTTTGTAATAAGTCTGCGATACTGTTGGTTAGCTTTGTTTGTCGCTCATCTATCTTGTTGAGGCTTTGATTGGCGATATCAGTCATTGTTTCTATCAACAATATATAATCATCTGTTGTAAGGCCGACAATTCTAGCTGATTTATTTCCCTTTATCTTCTTATGATGCCTCACAGACTTCTCTATGTGCTTCCTCTTTTCCCCTGCTACTGGGTATGTTGGAGTTGAGCTTGACTCCTTCTGGGTATTTTTTGGATTTTATTTTGGTGGGTTTTCTCCTTGTCCCCCATCCTTCTGCATTGGTGGATCATTCTGTCGCACCTCTTCACCTTCTAATAACTAGTCATTTGTAACATAAAGTCTCCATTATTCCAGCCAATCTTGAATAATGGCCTCAATTTCTGCAGCCGACAAGTGATATTGTGTCGCAATCCATTGGCGTTGTGGTTGTTGTCACAACTACAACAAGATATGATGGGCCACGACTACAAATATGATAATGTTTATGAACTTCTTAACGCTTACCTTAGTAATTCTAGCCTGCTTTCTGACATGATGTCATAGGGCCTCTGCTTGCAAAAAGAACTCTACATTGTTGTCTTTTTTCCTCTCCTTTAAATCTCTTTTGAACCAAATATTTAGGTATCGATCTCCTCGACATATAACGGGAACATCTACCCCCCGGTAGTTTGTTGGTTCTTCCCATGCAAAAAATGAAATCAAAATAAGTAGCCATGAGTAATGAAATGTGCTACCTTTCTCCTGTGCCTCCTTCATGTCTTCTAACAACTCATTTAGCAGATATTGCGACTAGTTGAGTTGAACACCTGTTGCACATAACTTTTTCGCAACAATCATCCCTGTGGTGCACTGGTTCGGTCGCATCTTCCACATCAAATTTCTAGATATGACTTTAGCTACAAACTTAATAGTATAATCATCGATAGAGGCGATGGAAAATCCTCTGATGTCTCTTATCAGGCTATACTTTTCTTTGAGCTTATTCATGAATAAATTTTCATGTTCTTTTCCAACAAAAAATGGTGTTGGGTCGACACCTGCAAGTGGGAGTCCCATAATCGTTGATATAAGCTTGACATCAATAGAAACCTTCTGGTCGAGCCATAGAAATCCACCATGGAATGATACTATCAATTATTTAACACATGCATTCACCTCTACACTCTAACCGAAATGCGGCATGTACATGAGTGACAACAAAACAACTTTGTCTAGTCCTTTTTCCCATTCCGCTCGAACTAAGTGCTTAGGTCCATCCTCTGTCTCGCAGACAGTAACCATAAATTTTTCAATTGCAAATTATGGAAATTTCCTTAGGTTGTGGTCGACAAGGGTCTTCTTTTTGAGATTTGGGAGTATATTCACTATTATCCTAACTCCTTTCCGTACAGTCGGTGATACCAGTGGGTACCTTGCATTCTTGTCAATTTGAATCTTAGGTGCATCAACTAGTTTGGGTGGAACATAATTTGGAAGCATGGCGACATAGCCCGGTTCTTCAACATCTAGTGGTGGTGCTACTACTTTCCTAGTGGGTTAAGATTGCCTCATCTCCCACTTCATCTTTGGGGGAAAAGCTCTCTTAATTACATCGGTAATAAGCTAGGGTGCTACCTAGATAGTGCAGATCCAAAAGGGGTCAGTTTACATGTGCCTGCATTTGCGTAGAGGTAAATCTCGAAAAAGGACTCCCAGAGGCCCTAAAGATTACATTAAGAGAATGGATCCATATCCAAGAACTGGATTACAAGCAGATTTCATTCAAATGCAATTATTGCCATGTTTATGGTCACTTTCCCAAAATATGCCCCAATCTCTCTAAATCTCAGAAATCAACAACTCCCCCTGCACCAAAAGAAGGAGAGTTCCAGTCGGTCTCTAATCAGCGTCGTCCTCCCCGACGAAAGGAGCCTCAACAGCAAAAGGATCCCTCTCATGATCCTCCTTCCTCCCCTCTACTAGAAGTCAAAAACAACTTCAAATTTTTGCAGGAAGTTGAAGCTCAAGAGTTAGAAGCAGCAAAAGATATGGTACTGGGCGAAGGTCCCCCCTTGGTGACAGTTGTCGCTGCCCCATCCACGAAAGAAGCTTCTCCAAGCCCCTGCTCCTTCAAGCTCCAAGAGAGATGCTCAGACATTAGTCCATGATACTTCAGCCCAAGCAGGACTGGCTTCCTTAGTCCCTTCCTCTGGATCAGAGGGAAGCTCCAAACTAGAAGACTCCTCAGCCCATGTTCCTCCCCTCACCAGAGGGCGAAAGACCAATAAAGAACGTAGGGAAAAGGAAGCGGCCTCAAACCTTTTTTTGGGATCTCAGAAGCGGTCAGACCCTTTTATTTAGGGGCATTTTACCTCGCCTCCTAATTAATGTTTTGCTTTTGCACTCTTCTCTTCTCATAATTTGTGAGAGTTTACTCTTGTAAGAATTTTTTGTCTTTTCCCGAAAAAGCTCTAGAAGCAGGTGGGATTTATCCCCCATGATATTCATAATTCATAAGAAGGTTGATAGCACTGTTAGAGGTCATCAGCCCTCTTTAAGATTGTATGCCACAGATTCTGGTTATACCATAAAGCGATTAATACAATTGTAACCGTTCTTGTGTAAAAAAACTATCAACCACCTCCCCTTTATAGCTATTGTTTAACTTCTATAAACTCCTTCTTAACAATGACTACTGTTTAAGTTTATTTTGGATGTGGTTTGGGGTCACAACTTTTTTCAATAAAATGTATTGATGTATTGTTATAGCTCAATATTTGAGATAGATGGTTAGTGAATGCACTATTTGAATGAGTTTGTGTTTGATAATTTCTTAAACACTTGAGTATAGAGTTACCAATTGTTGTAGACTCCCTGTAGTTACTTTAAGAGCATGCATGATTTGTTGTATGCTATTTTGGAATGATATTTCAAGGATATTCATTTCAACAGTCACACCAACCATATATATAACAATGAGATGTGCTCATGGGAAAAACAAGATATAAAGGCACTCATAACAATATCATCATCTGCAACAGTTGTAAGCTTATAAATTTAAATCAGATTTATAGTACTTGACACACCTAAGAGAGAGAGCAAATGACAACTCCTTCAATGATCTAACAATTGTACATTGGAGTCTTGTAGCAACTCACTAATTATATTAATTGTTGAAGTGAACTGATAGAAACTGGAGGCCTCTTCCTAATGATTGTAGTTATATTCTTATGCTCAAAATTACAATGTACAACCACAACAGTAATAATGGGTAGCGAGACAAGTAACCAGCAGAGACAATGAACTTCTGTAGGTGACCTCTGGCGGTGCAAATCCCCTTTAACAATATTGTAGTAGAAGTGTTGGCCTCGTGATTTGTGTATACCATCAACAATGATGTGCCCTCACTTGGTATCAATGTTTTTATTTCTCTATGATCTTCTCATGTCTTAGTGGGGCAACCTCTCTCTTGACTGTAATAACAATGAATGGAAAATGATAGATGTGACTTCATATATCAGAAGAGACAATAAATGTGCCCTTAACATTACACTCTCCACAACCCAATGTTCTTCCCCTTTTTGAGATTGCGCCCTCTTACAAATTAAATTGATTCTAAACCTTGGCTCATCCCTTTCGGTGGTGGTTGTGCCCTGCTCAAAGAACTAGGTAATTCATCCCCAAGACAAAGGTATATTAAACCCTTTTCTCAAGTGCTCCCTTCCACAACTATTGACAAAAACTACAAATAAACTTCAGATTTGAAAGTGAAGCAATGATTCCAAACCTCGGCAATGAAGTACGAATGAGAAATCCAATTGATCTCTCTTCATGGTATATCTAGGTTGGATTGTTTCACCAACGAAACTATTTTCCTCTCCCTTAGGGTTTCATCCAAGAGAAATAAAGCTCGATATCTCTTCAAGTTTTCAAAATGCAAATATCTTGAATGAATGAAAAGTGAGGCTCTATACGCTTTTTAAAATCATCTTGACCCTTTTTGGCCATTTTTACCTTTTAACCCTTTTAATAATAAAGTGACTTTTTCAACAGTCACTTTGTGAATTCATTACTCAACGTCATTTTATAAAGTCACTTTTTTTTTCTGGTGACATTAAATAATTAATTCCCTTTTTTTTGTTCTCCCATTATTTAAAGCTCTTCATCCTGCTTCCAATGATCTACTACACTAAGGTGTTCACTCAAATAATATTATCAAGATGACACCCTTAGTGATTTAATTAAATTATGCACAATAATCGTTCAAATTTACAGGAATAACTGGAATGAAATGGAACCAAGAACGAATTGTGCGGAAGTGATCTTGATGATGAATAATGGTAAAAGGACTAGGTTGGGCCCCATAAAAATCCTTTGAGATCTCTAGTAACATAATTACACCCCTCTGACCTAGATAACACAAGACTAGAGGTCATCTCTAACAACATAACAGAGGGATCCAAAATTAGGGACATTATAATCATCCCTTCCTAGAGATTGTTAGTCCTCAAGCAATGCCATCACAACCTGATACTCCACAAACTGAATTGTACTAAAAATGAAAATGATACAAGGGTCCCAAACTAACTAGAAAGAGGTGGAGCATCCTCTGCTCGATATATGGTCCAACAAGGTACTGAAATAAGAAACCTTCTGACTATTGTCAATAGGTAGAGAAACTTGATACTGCAACAACTTAATTTACCCATCAAATAACTTCTCTACTATGGAAACAATCTTGTGAAACTAAAAATTGTCTCTCGCCTCTATGTCAATTTTTGAACTATCTAATATTGGAATCCCAAGGTCCCAATCTAATCTCATAAAGGGACCACCATGCTGAATCTGCATCGCTCTAATCATAACCAACTGATTTTCGTGCCCTTCCTGCATCCTCCTCTTCTATAACTCCAAGTTGAAATACATGTAAGGACTAAAACTACCACCATGAATTAGTGTCATGCATAGGCATCCAAACGAAGTCACGTCCTGCAAATCCACTACCATACTCGATATCAAATATTGAAAAAGTAGGAGTCTATCCCTGTCACTGATAATGACTATGAGCTTCTCAAGGAATATAAACATATATCCACTAGATGGCTTTGTCGTATGTGATACCCCATACTCTAAATAAATCACTGGGAAGTGTGTCAAGTGGCCAATCACTACATATATACTCTCCCAATCCTTCTTAGAAATGGTCGAATACTGAATCAATCCTATGGGATGAATGTACTTCACCCTACTCTGTTACAAAGGCATCAACTCCCCCATATATTCCCCTACATCCTTTGTGAAGTCCCTCAATGTGAACTTCTATGGGCCCCACCTAGATGATATGAAACACTCTCTACTCCTAGCATGGATATGCAAGGTGCTAACCCAAGAGTCTCTCTAACTACATCTGATAATCTAGGCAATCATAAGCTACACCAGCTCAATCAACTCCTTGAAAGACCACTCCTCTGCGCATCCAATCATAAGCAACTCAGGATTAAACTCCAGAAAGTGAAAACTGGCCATCTCATCTCTAATGGTTGTCACGCTATCCCAAGTCCCAAAATAATCTTTGAGGGAAAGCATCATGTTGATGGTGTACTCCTATAATCATGACGATTTGATCACCATGATCAAATTGTTCTCTACTCTCTTGGGCCCCTAATATGAACTCACCTTCCTGGATCATCCCTTAAAAAGATATTTTCATGAAGTATAAGTTTTCCATTCCTTTTCCATACTCTATCCTAAACTCCATAAAAGAAATATTTCCCTACCATATAGAAGAAGTCTCAAACCCTCCTCCACTGACATCCCAAAAGTATAGTAGATTGATCATCATCACAACTTTGTCCATAATCTCTACAATCTGAAGCAATATATCATTCGGATGAATGACAGGATCCCACCACTAAATTGGAATTCCACCCCTCCCAATTCCTGTAAAAATGTATGTGAACTGATCCAACGGGTCCAGGTCTCCTTCTTTGCACTATGTGCACTTATCATATGGTCAAAATGAAACACCTATGTCAAGGCCATAATTCCTACTGTCTCTTCTGACTGGATCCAGTGGGCCTATCTTGTCTTGTTGTATACCATGAGGACATTAAATAATTACCTGCAGGCCTAGAAAGTGACTAGTGCATCAGTCAATCCCAAGTGCATGATTAAGAAATCATAATGAAATCTAGAATTATACCTACGAGTATCAAGCTCGATATCCCTCCTTTAGTGATATCTCAAATTAAGATCAATCATCAAGGGATATGTTGCATCTTGAGTCTCACCCACCCACTCATCAGTCTTGGGTAATCTCAAATCAATGGTATGCTCAAGGACTTTGTCAAGAGATCTCCCTAGAGGAAAAACTCTGAAACTCCAATGAAATCCATCATGTGTCTGTGTGTACCCATGTATACTATTGCATGTTATTGTAGCCTCTTGTATCCTCCAGTATCTTGTATGGGCTATTGTATCCAATACTATATTGATAAGAATTGAGCATGTATCCCAGCGTTTATCCATGTTTATCATATACTTGTCTACCCAATACATGGATGCATATACTTCCCCACTAAGTAGTCCACAAGGAATGTGCTTATCCATCTACTTTGTAGCTAATCCTTGAGTTGTCAATGGGCTCCCCAAAAGAAGTGTCTCATGATCTCCAATATCTAGACTATATGTATAATCAGAAGTCTTTATGCCATCCCTCTCGTCAGCCCTATGCAAATTTGAATGCTCCCCATGCTCAACCATTACAAGAAGCCTCCATAAAACCATAAGTACCACTAACATCCTCCAGTGTCTTGACAAAAATGATGAAGAATGTTCCAAACTCAACTCAACACAAATCTCATCATAATCATCCCATCATAAGTGTTGTTTTTATCAACCTCATCAGATATCTCTAAATGTATATCCAAGGTTGTTGTTGTGTCATTTTCATTGTACACATCTTCATCCCTAGTAGCTACATGCATAATCATAGAACCATCTTGAAGCTATGGAACATATTCCTCATGCTCTAAGACAATATCTCCATCAATTTTTGGTGCATCGGTATCCTCAATATCCAAGAAGGGTTTCAGCTTTCCCTCACATTGTTTGAACACTATATCAACCAACTCACAAGTAGTTGTAGAGACAGCATATTCTTGCCTCAAAATAACTAACAACATAGACATAAGGAGGTGGAAATTTGAAAATCATATCATATTCATCAATGATCATAATAATAATGGTTTGAATGTAAGAGAAAACGACTCCTCCATGATCCTTACTGATAGATGCTATGAAATAATGAAACATTTGAAGAAAATATCATCACAATCTAAATCAATCAAAAGATAGCAAGACCTAGGTCTTGCCATCTTAATCCTCCTACCCATGGAAGGACCTTGATCATCAGGTCATCTGTGAAAGCTCTCAACAATCAATTGTAGAAACTCCCTCATCATGCCATCTTCATAAGGAACCTTAGGATCTGCAATCCTCGTGATTTCACTAATACAAGTTGTGACTCTGAGACTCACATTTTTATCCTGATGTCTCATAAGCATTGGATTAGCCAAATAATGCACCAATGGATTCATATTTCGTTGTAACAACTAAGAAGGTGTATGATTAATCATGTATAAATAAATTTCTACTTCCTCCAAAGTGATGAGAAGAACATATTTTGACTGAGATAAGATTTCAAGTTTTTCTCCTGCAAATAAAAGGTTTTGGCCCAACTCTTTTTCACTCAAGGTTGTCATGGTTCACAACCCAGGAAGGCCAGTAGGATAAACTGTGATATGAAACCATTGTAGTGACCCATACGTGGAATTTTAACTCAATTGCTGCTTTATTTTGATTGGTAACTATCAACCACCTCCCCTTTAGGGCTTATGTTTAACTCATGTAGGATCCTTCTTAACAATGACTAGTATTTAAGTTTAATTTGGTTGTGGTATGGGGTCACAATTTATCCAAACACTTAATTGATATATTGATGTAGCTCACTGTTTAATATACATGGTTAGTGAATGCACTATTTGAATGAGTCTGGGTTTGATATTTCGTTAAACACTCGAGTATAGAGTTACCAACTGTTGTAGACTCCCTATAGGTACTTTAAGAGCATACCCAATTTGTTGTATGCTAGTTTGGAATGATATCTCAATGATATTCATTTCAGCACTCACACCAACCATAAATATATATATTTGACAATGAGATGTTCTCATGGGACATACAAATGGTACAAACAAGATATTAAGGCACTCATGACAATATCATCATATGCAATAGTAGTCATCTCATAAATTTAAATCAGATTTATAATACTTGGCACACTTGAGAGAGAGAGAGCAAATTACAAATCCTTTAATGATCTAACCATTGTACATTGGAGTGATGTAGCAACTTACTGAATATCTCATTTGTTGAAGTGAACTTATAGAAATTGAAGGCCTCTTCCAAATGACTGTAGTTATCTTGTTATGGTCAAAATGGCATGGACAACCACAATAGTAATAATGGGTAGCAAGACAAGTACCCAGTAGAGACAATGAGCGGGCCTGTAAGTGACCTCTGGTGGTGCAAATCCCCTTCAAAAGTATTGTAGTAGAAGTATTGTCCCCATGATTTGTGTATACCATCAGCAGTGATGCACCCTCACTTGCTTAGCAGCATTTCCCTTCCTCTCTAATCTTCTCATGTCTCAATGGATGACCTCTATCTTGAATGTAATAACAGTGAATGGAAAATGATAGGTGTGCCTTCATATATCGGTAGAGACAAGAAATGTGCCCTTACTCTTGCACTCTCCACAACCCAATGCTCTCCCCCTTTTTGAGACTACGCTCTCTTACAACTTCAATATGATTGTAAACCTTGTGAGTCTCCCCTCAAATGGCGATTGCTCCATGCTCAAAAAAATGGGTAATTCATCCCCAAGAGAAAAGTATAGCAGACCCTTTTCTCAAGTGCACTCTTCCACAGCCATTGACAAAAACTGCAATTAAACTTCAAATCTGAAAGGGAAGAAATGATTTTAAACCTTGGCAATGAAGTACAAATAAAAAATATTATTGATCTCTCCTCATGGGATAGTTATAGTGAATAGTTTCACCACCAAATTATTTTGCTCTCCCTTAGGGTTTCGTCCAAGAGAAAACAAGATCAAGAGCTCTTCAAGTTTTTGAAATGCAAATATCATGAATGAATGTAAAGTGAGGCCCTCTCTCCATTTTAAACTCATATTTACCCTTTTTTCAACTTTTACCTTTTTACCCCTTTTAATATAAAGTGACTTTTTCATTAGTCACTTAATGAATTAATTAGTCAACGTCACTTTTTCCCTAGTGACATTAAAAATAATTAATTCACTTGCTTTGCTCTCCCCTCATTTAAAGCTATTCATTATGGTTCCAACGAGCTATTACACTAAGGTGTTCCCTCAAATAATATTATCAATATGACACCCTTAGTGAATTAAATTTAATTATGCATAATAATCCTTCCAATTTACGAGAATCGTTGGAATGCAACAAAACCAGGAATGAACTCTGCGGAAGTGATCCTGATGATGAATAATGGTAAAAGGACTGGTTTGGGTCCCATAAAATACCTCCAATCTCTCAGGTAACATAATTGCACCCCTCTGACCTAGCTAACACAAGCCAAGAGGTCATCTCTAACTGTAGAACAGGGGGATCCAAAATTGGGGAAAATACAAAGACACTAGCCTAATGATTATTATTCCTTGGGACATGATGAAATTCAAGTATTTTATTTGCAACTTCCTTCTTTTTGTATTCACACAATGAGCCTTTATAATTTTTCATCAAAGGAGGTGTTTAAGCTTCCCACAATCCTAACGATTATGAATGAATCCTCAATTACTATGATGTCCCTCATACGTCTAGAATCTAGAGATTTTGTCCTTGGAACAATGTGAGGGCATACACCTATTTATTTGAATAAATTCCCAAGCCCCATTCAAAACTAATTTCATGGTTTCCATCAAGATCATAAGCATCCCTCTTGCACCTACCACCCCTATCAAGTTATGTTGAGTTTTCTTATTTTATAATTAATGGAACAACAAAATACCATTAATTATATATATGATTTGTAATGGCATATAAAACTCATGAGAAACAAAGCATGGAGAGGAGCCAATATAAGATATCTTTGTAAATGACATGAAGCATGGATTCAAAAAAAATGTGTATTGTTTATAAAACACTTGCTACTATGGTACAGTTTTCAATTTATGCCATGTATATTATACTATAAATATAGATATATTCATTACACTTTTTTATATATATTCGTATATGGAACATGAAAAAGTGGACTCTCGTAATCAAGGAAATAAACAAAACATTATAAATAATCCATGTACAATCTCCCTACAAGTGACTAAGAAATTAGGCTTTCAAGCAACTCAAGCAATGACGATAGTTCGCGTAATGATTATCGCCAGAATTGAATGTTACAAGTTGTATATTTTAGAAGGTTTGTATGTGAAAATCAAACCTTTTGTTTAATTAGGACACATTGCTCCAAATAGATGGTGAAATGTTACCGATAATAAAAATAATTATTTATCGACATTTTGATTATCATGGACCTTTTATGTTGTCCCATTTTTTATGAGGAAAGATCTTTTATTTGTATATAATAAAATGGATTTCTTATTCTATATCATTATCAAGTGTCATAAAATGTTACTTTATTAGTTTTTTTGTAAGGTTCCACATGAAGTATATTATATCATAAGAAAAATGAATTACATAGATATTCTTGACTTGACTTAAAGGTGGTATAAGAAGGTGAAACCACCATCCCAACCATGCAAATATACTGTCAATTTTATCAAGTTTTAAACCAAAAACAACCCTCCCAACATAGGGAAAATGGGTCAAAACCCATCTGAAGAGCAGAATTTTTTTATACATCATCCCAATACTAAAAGAACTACAGGTTATCAGACTATATAACATAAAAAACCAAAAAAAATGAAAGACATGACAATTTTTTCGAGGAATAGAAGAACCTCTTCTAGTGTGAGTGTGCACCATGGACGAAATCAGTACATTCTTCAGTAATGGGTCAAGCCTTGTATTTCGAGCTCAGAGAATCCTCTGTTGTAATATTCTTAGGCATCATCTCCATTTTAGATGGTATAACCTGGTCTCCCAACTTCAATGATTGATCTTGCGAGTAGGTTTTGTAGCAGGTTTGACTGACAATATGGATTCCTTGCATCCTTCTGCTTAAGGGACTGGGGGATTGTTACATTGGCCAATTTGCTTATGCTTCTCCATAAAAACACGGTGTGACGTAACTTTGGTAATTTCATCACCGACTGGGCTAGACTTCTTTACACCCACTGCCTCGAACCTCTTTTCAAACAAAGTTATCCCCCAATCGAAATTCTCCTCCAAATTGTTCAGGATTTCAACAATTTGATCCATACCAACTCTTATGTCCAAGGTGGTAGCTTTGGAATTCCTCCACTAGGACTAGACGTCCTCCATAAAAAGACATTGCATGTTTTTAACCACCCAATAATGGTTTATTTTTCCTACCTAACTTGTTGAAGCAAGCTAGTGTGAGACAATACTTGCCTACTAATCATCTATCAGGACCCGAGTCAAAGCTGAGATTGAATTGATATGCCCTCCGCTTCCAAAATTCCCAAACCCATGACGGTCCAAGGCACCTCGGCCAATGCTCCCTCTCCTTGGCCTTCCTCTATGGTGGGAAGCCATGGTAACCTGATCAACCTCACTTGAATTATGATCCTTCGAAATCCAAAAATGCAAACAAAGAACCCAACAATTGCAATTTGACGCCATAACCTGGTTGTCTTGTATATAAATCCTTCCCATCACATACAAGGCAAAACAAACATTCTCTCACCATGAATGTAGTTCGTCTTAGGAGCCATCATTCCCATCAAACGAGGAGTCATCATCTCAAACACCATTAAAATCACCGTAAATTCAAACCAATGCATAATAAATCGCCCAAGCTCATGTCCATGTGTTAGTGTGTGGGTTAATAGCTGGCATGGATCCCACGTGGCTATCACCTGCATCTAGGGAAATGTTACTCTATCAATTAAATATATGAATGATTTACATTATTGTAATGAACTGAGGTGTAATCAACTAATGTATTTTAAATGATACAACACATTAATGTAATGATTATATCCAAATGCAATAATAAAATATTGAAAACATTATTATTATAAAAATTATTTCATTTTCTCTAGGAAATAAGAATTGTTCAAATTATTTTTTAGGGGTGGCAAGCATGGGAAGGATCATAATCCAATCCCAAAGGAACTCAAGTCAGCAACTTTATTTGAGGGGCTGTCAATAGTGACTGATAATCAAGCGAAATTCTACTCTCTTCCAAGGTGTCCAGATGGTAGTCAATGCCAAAATAGAGACTTTGACCATCTTTAAGTATTCAATATTATAATACAACACCTCAGAAAAATTATTTCATAGTCACAATGCTCTCGTGAGTATCCTTGCAAGGATTCAAGGAGAAATCTAAGCTTTTTAAGAGGTGTGATTCTTCCATATTCTCATATCATTGAATCGGGAAGTAAATAGTCTTGTGAATATGGCCACAAGGTTGGAAGAATGATATCTATTAAACGATGGGGAAAATACCTTCCACTTGAATCCCTAAAGTTTCAAATTAACTTTCCATGATTATGGTTAGATGGACACATAGCTCTAAACTAAGTCATTACATCATGTGATCGGACAAAGCATCAAGCCTAGCCAAAATTCCCATATTTCCCTGCGTTTGAAACATTGGGGTAATTAAGAGATGAGGTTGAAGAGGAGATTTGCAAATGGGGTTTCCAACTTGGGAATCCAATTATGGTTCCTAGTAACTCTTAAGTTTTTTTCTTTGCTTTATTGTTGGTATGGGAATTTAGATTCATCCCATATTGGGGTGGTCGCAGTCTTTCCTAGCCCCAGTTTAGCTTGGGATTGGGGATATTGCTCAACATGACTAAGGGTATGTTTGCATCCTTATAACAAGGTTGAAATCTATGTAGGAACCTCATTTGAATATCAAACTATGGGCATTTAACTGTTATGAAACAAACTACATCCAGGGAAAGAATTGTGGGTCTCTTGAAATTATGAGTAATCGCACCCAACATTGTCTTTGTGAATTTGCGAATAGAAAATTCGTAGGAATCCTATACGAGGTTGATTCTAGTTTGGCTATGTCAATATAGAGATATGGGATAAATATTTGGTTCCTTCCCCTATATTTGGAAGGAGGCTCTCATCAGCTTGCTCTTGTTTTGAGTTCTTTTATATTGGTGCTTTAGGGAATCTTAAATGACCCCTCTGACACTATTAGCTCTAGTCCTTGGGGAGGTTACTTGAACAAATATTATCTTTGTTATGTGTGGAGATTGCATTGAACAAAATTTGAATCAACTAGAGCCCAATATGGATAACCACTCTCAAAATTGTTAAAGGGGCATTTAGGAGATTAGACTATTCCTTGGTAGGCATGAGGACTTAGTTAATGGTAACATAAATTCAATATTTCCAGTCACCGCAAATATACCTGAAGTGGATCACCTATAAACTTCCTAATCATTGATGCAAAGGTAAAGCAAATAGATGGATTCAAGATTTGTAAGAAGATCTTGCGAAGCTCAAGGAAAGTTCTTCTCACTCAAAAAGGATTCCTCTTCTTTGGTAGCCAATTTGAACATATATTTGACTTTATTCCCAACAAGTGCAAAGAAGAAGCAATTGTTCATAAACTCCAAGAAAGCATGGAGCCTAACAAGCAAGACCTGTTTCCCGATAAGCAATAATTTTTGCCTGACAAGAGAGACTCGTTGCATTAGAAACAAGATTAGGATGAAACCATGAGAAACTATGCTCCTTTTTAAATCAATCTTAAATCATGTTTTATAAGTATGTTTTGGTTCTTAGTACCTTATACGAGATTTACTCGACCATCTATGAAAAATCAAGATATGTAAGAATAAGAGACATTGTATATTGGCCTCACCATGCTAAAAATTTTGAGCAAAAACTTAATACCTTTCTTGCTTACATATTGCAACTAATGTGATGTTCAACTTTGTTTCAACATCTTTAAATATAATCCTTTAACCCATTCTTGTTAAAAAAACAACCTTTTCATGATTGATTGAAAAGTTGTAAAAAAACAAGTTGCTTTTGTGTATCTGCAACATGGAAAAATTCAACATTGAAACATATTGGTGCATTGTGTTTGTTTGGACACAATGGTGTGGTTCATACATATTTATGCATCAATCTGTGTTAATGAATATTACGCATCAATGTAAATAAGTGTAAACTAAGCACTAGTGCTCCTAATGACAACAAAATCATCATTCTATTTAACGTTATTATTACTGCTACCATTAATGTTATCATAACTATTTTAAGACATTATGATGTTCAAGGCAATGTAACACTTATGCTTTTACATATGTAATACACATTGAGGAAATGAAAATATATATGATATGTATTGGTGTGTAATATATAGAGCCTCAATTCATATAAAATTATGGCAACCCAATGCCTATTATCGGTAGAAGTGCCTTGTGCTTTCAACATCTAAAATAAAACTAAGGCTTCAAAAATATATAATGTGCACCAATACTTATTATATATTTTTGGAATCCCGATGTGTATCCAATATTGGTGCATCGATGCAGGTGATGTATATTTGCGCAATGGTGCACATTATCAATATAAGTAGACCAAAACCTTTGGCTTCCCTGAATTTGTAGTTATATTGAAATTCTATTAAAATCTCTACAACCAATAGTGAAAGTATTTTTGATAATTTTGTAACATGAAAAATCTTGTAACACAGAAAATGTCTAGGTGGTATTTTCCTTGTAATGGGATAAAAGTCAGAAATATTTATGAAATGATATTAAAATTATGATAAATGATGGGATTTTTTTCCCTTCCCTTCAACAGAAGTAAGCGACCACTTCCTTATTTTTTTAATCTTAAATGGAAATAAGCATCCTACCATACAAAGAAAGTCATCTTCAACTAAGAGACCAGGGGGTTATATATTTTTCCAAAGTTTCCTAGGACTTTCACATCGATGCAACCATTTTTTGTAAACATAGGTGAACACAAGCACTAGTACAAGCATGTCATTGAAGATGTTAAAATCCTAGTGGGGGCAATAAAAATATCTAACTTAAATTAACCTAATAAGTTGTTTTTCCCCTAGAATATAGTTCCCAAAGAAAGCTCTAGGCACTTCCCCTCATTCCAAGGATCGTACCTAGTGTAAAGTGGGTGGCATAGACTTGGTGCACTTGACCCAACAAGGACATTGAGTGACGCCCACAATATCAAGTGCATCATAGTGGCAGTTAGCCTAGAGAGACTTGACCCCAAGGCCTCTTATTTGCAATTCACATCACTCAACCGCTCAGCTATGCAATCGAGCTCCTCGAGAAGACATTGTTGACAATGAATGATGGGATTTATTCAAAGTTGAGGTGAATTACTAATCTTATGCTTCAAATATGCACATTTTGCTACTATATTATTTTCAAAAAATATTGTAGGCTTTTCATTATTAATATTTTGACCAATGAGGGTAACAATACTATGTTGGTCTCTTTAATAGCTTGCGAGGTTTCTTTTTCTTAAAAAAATGCATAAGAAATACTAACAATATGTGATACGTTGATAGGATCATTGGATATTACTATAACATCCTTGAATCAATCTTACAAAGTTGATATAGCATTAGCACTAATCCATCTTCATTACTAGGAATTTCTTTGTCATTGAACCATTGAGCCATTGAAATTTTAGAGGATTGGTCCAAAATTTCGCTCATATAGTTGTGTGCTTCTTATGCAAAGTAAATAAGTGATTCAATTTTTAGAAATGCTAAAAAATAGCCCAATGGAT
Organism: Pseudotsuga menziesii; assembly: GCA_001517045.1. Lineage (NCBI taxonomy): Eukaryota > Viridiplantae > Streptophyta > Pinopsida > Pinales > Pinaceae > Pseudotsuga > Pseudotsuga menziesii. The sequence continues at coordinate 269,153 of LPNX010985912.1, forward strand.
TAGCTCAAGTGGTCAAGTGTTGTGAATTGCAAGTAGGAAGTCATGGGGTCAAGTCCTCGAGATAGTTGCCTCTCTGAATATTGTAGGCCTTACTCGATGTCCCCACCGAGTTAGGATGCCAAAATTACAACTAAATTATTTACATTGGATACCATCCTCGAAATGAGGGGAAGTGCTCGAAAAGTTTCCCATGATGTATATTTCGTCGAAGAAAAAAAACACTAAAAAATAATAATTAAATTGTGGATTTAAAGATGGGAATGAAAGCCTTAAACATCTATCATAAATGTGCAAGTTAGTGGAGAGGTTGAAATTTGGTATTAGCAATGTAATCTGTTGAATAAACCATAATTTAAGAGGAGAAACACCACAACATATATCAAAGCAGGGTTTCGTAGATGCCAAAAATGTGCTAAGTACATCGGAAAGGAGATTCTCGATGTTTAATGTTTATTGATGCAACTTTTAAAAATCATCTATATATGTGATTTTGCAAATCAAAAATCGCTCCAAGAATTTGAATTTTGAGCTTCAAGGTCTGGTGTTCTAGTCTTTGGATCTGTCCATTTCCTAGCTCTCGGCCTCGATTTGGTGATTGTTTTGGAGCTTGGCGTGATGCTAAGGATTATTGAAGTCTCTGCAGGATCGATCATAGATCGCTCGTCACAGTTGCAGTCTAAGGATCGCTTGTTTCTGAGTTGTGTTTTGGCTTGATTGTTATGTTTGGAACAGCCTCCTTGCTGGGCTCTGTGGTTCTTGTTGGGCTCTAATCTATCCATTGATCGGTTGTTCTGAAGCATTGGCTGGAGTTGTTATTTGATCTAGTGCATCTGCATGCCATTCTCTCTGGAGTTTCTTCTGGCTCTCCTGGGTCGCTCTGTGGTGGGTGGGCCTTCTGTAGTTTGCTTGTTCTGGTTTTCATCAGAATATTGGTTGGTTCTTGCAGGTATTCATCCTTTTTCTATTTTCTTAATTGGAAAGCTTAGCGCTCTCTCAAATGGATGTTGCTGGGGAACCTCCTCCTCCACTCCCACCTGAGTTGGATGCATTCAAATGTCTAGTTGTCGCCTGTGGGAAGAGGAAAGGTGGTTCGCAGAGATTTGTGAAGAAGGTTGACATCCCCTCTGTTGAGATGCCCCCTGATAGGATCTGTCGTACGACTTTAAATCTTGCTTAGCATGGGCTTATTGGGCAATTTACTAGCCTCTGGCCCTCTCCTAAGGCTATTGATGGTTGGGTTCAGAGAAAATGGAGGCCATTAGTTACTAAAGGCATTCGAAACCACTTTGTTGGTCGAGGTTACTACGTCTTTGTGTTTGATTTAGTTGAAGACCATGACCTCATTTTTCAAAATGGACCATACTTCATGGACCCAAAGGGTCTCTATCTGAACAAGTGGACCCCGGATTTTGATCCTACCCAAGATGTTCTGTCCACGGTTCCTGTCTGCGTAAGGCTCCCTCATTTACCTTTACACTGCTGGAACTCAGATTCTCTGGAAGCCATTGGGAACAATCTTGGAAAATACATAGACAGGGCAGATCGAAAAGATCAATATTCATGTGCTAGAATATGCGTTGAAGTTGATTTGGATATTGGACTGCCAGAGGCGATCAAGCTAACGATAGCTTAATGGTCCTACATTCAAGAGTTTGACTACGAGCAAATTCCTTTCAAGTGTCGATTCTGCCATGGTTATGGACACTTTGCCCGAAGCTCCCAAAAAAAATCAGAAGAGGAGCTTGAAAAAGAAAAATATGAACAATGCACTCAAGTTCAAAAAATAGGAAATTCTAACCAGGACTCTAGAAAGAAAGGTAAAGAAGGAAACTTGTCGAAAGGAGATATTGTTGTTGGGAATAATCCTCAGGTTGCAAAAAATCCCCAAGGCATCCTCCAATCATTTTGTTGTCTTAAGCTCTCCTGAAGTCCCTATTCTTGAAGAGGCGGAATTGCATCAATTCGAAGTTTTGGATGATGTCTCTGCAGCTAATATAGGGTCTATGGAACAAGATGGAGCAGTTATCCCTGAACTACCTAGTGTTGGTGAATCCTAAAAGGATGATCATCCTTCTCCAAACAGATCAAAGACTCCTCCTTCTTATGCGAAAATAACATAACAACTTTCTAAAAAGGCAGGGAGGAAGTCTTGAAAGGAGGCTCGAGAAGAAGAGGCTGATAAACAAAAGATGCAGGGCAGCGAGTCCACCATTGAAATGTTGTTTGGTAGAAGCAAGGGGACTCGGCCCTCTAAGGGAGTCATCACTCCCTCCCTCTCAAGTAAATAATGCAAGTTGTCTCTTCGAATTACAAGGGGTTGGGGAACCCAACCAAAGCAGAAGCAGTCAAATATTTATTGAAAATGGTTTCTTCTTAAATTCTCTTGCTCCAAGAGACTAAGATAGAGGAGGAAGCTCTTCTTCTTTTAAGTAAAACCAAATGGAAATTGAATGTTGGCAAAGTTGTCAGTGCGAGAGGTTCATCTGGGGGTCTTGCAACTCTTTGGAGTGATGAAAATTTTCAGCTAAAACGTTGGTTTGCCACCCAGCATTGGATTTTTACTGATCTTTATCATAACTCCAGTGAGATCTCCTTGCCCCTCTTTAATCTATACGTCCCTATTAATTTCAATGAAAAAAAAGAGTGATGGAAAACACTCTCCTAATTCATAGAATCCAATTCTCCTTTAAATTCAATAGTCGCAGGAGATCTCAACATTACACTAGCTCTGAATGAGAAAAAAGGTGGTGTATGTTGCAAGGACTATTTTCTAAACACGGAGGAGGAGTTGATCCAAGTCTACAATCTGCATGACTTTAAACTCAAAATAGGACGATACACGTGGTCCAATAACATAGTGGGCTCTACCTATATCGTTTCCCGTCTTGACAGGTTTTTGGTCCATGGTTCATTTATGGATGGGAAATTCATCATCTTAACTAATATTCTGCTCAAACTCTCTTCATATCACCACCCCATATCTATGAACTTTGAAAAAGAAATTGATCTAGGGCAAATTCCGTTTCTTTTCAGTCCCCTCTGGATTGAAAGAGACGGCTTTTGCGACACTGTTTATCATGCCTGGTCTCAGTACGTTGTCGGATCACCCTGTTTTTTTTGGGAACAAAAATTTAAAAACACTAAATTTGCTCTAAAAAACTGGGTTAAAAAACCTCTTCCTACTTCGACCAACATCATGCAAGAGAGAGTGCTCGAGCTATCAGAGATCCAACTCGGAATGGAAGAAAGCAAAATCACCAAATCTCAGCTTGCCTTGGAACACTTTGCTCAATCTAAAACCTCTCAATCTTTTCGCCAGGAGGAGAAATATCTTCATTTGAAGTCTCAAAGTCTCTAAATGTAGGCGGGGGATAAAAACATTGCCTTCTTCCATCACCAATGCAGAGCTAGAATGTCCAGAAATCACATTTCGGAAATTACCAGTGGGGAGGGGGGAATCATTAAAGGTCAATACCACCTAAAATAGGCTGCAAGCAATCACTTTCATCTTTTGTTTCAGGAGGATGGTATCTCTGACGGTGTAGTGTCTACAAAAATTTTGGGCAATGTTCCTTCTCTTGTCAGTAGAGAGGACAATGTTGATCTAATGAAACCCTTCACTGAAAAGGAAATAATGGATGTCATTTGTTCAATGGAGTTGGATAAATCTCCTATGTTGGATGGGTTGTCCTTCCATTTTTATAGAGTTTGTTGAAACAACATCAAATCAGATCTGATCTGCATGGCGACACCCTTCCAAAAAAAATCCAAAGTGGGAGGGTGTACGAATTCTACATTTCTGGCTCTTATTCCTAAGGAGTCAATCCTTCTTCTTTTGATAGATTCCATCCTATTTCATTGTGTAATGCCTCTTACAAGATCCTAGCCAAACTTCTCACCAACAGATTCAAGCTCTTGTTAGGAAAGTTGATCTCTCCTCTTCAAGGGGGTTTTTTGAAAGGTAGGCACTTAGTCGATAATGCAATCCAAGTCCAAGAATCTCTCCACTCAAGTTTCCAAAGGAAGGAGAAAGGAATGTTAATCAAACTGGATATGAAAAATGCCTTTGATCGAGTAAAGCTTCCCTTTCTCTATCTAGTCCTTCTTTCTTTTGGATTTAGCTCTAAGTTTGTGAATTTGATCAAAGCTTGTACAGATAGGCCTTGGATTGTGCCCCTCGTGAATGGTAGACCCACATAATTCTTCTGTGTTTCACGAGGTCTTCGCCAAGGACGCCCGATGTCTCCCTTTATTTACATCTTAATGGCAGAAACTCTTAGCAAAAAACTTTCAGCTGAAAAGTAGGCTGGTTACATTCCAGGCATTAAGATAGCAAAGGGGGTTGACCCAATAAACCATGCCCTATTTGTGGATGACTCTCTCCTTCTTGGAGGGGCCTCATTGAATTTCAAGCTTCACATCCCTCAAGATTTCCCCCAACAGTTTAGAAATTAGTTTGGCCCTCTCCTTGTCTTCCTAAAGTGAATTTTTTCACATGGTTTCTCATGCACAACAAGGTGTTGACCGGCGAAAACTTGTTAAAACGTGGATTTTATGAACCCTTTCGGTGTTGTCTCTGTAAATCAGCCTCTGAATCATCAAACCATCTCCTAATCGACTGTGTCTTTCCTAAAACAGGGTGGGAGCTTGTTCTCCACGACTCTAATTTCTCTGATCCAGGCCAATCCTCTGTCATTTCGTTCTTCCTCTCCTGGATCGATCATTGTCCGTTTACAAAGGATAAATATAGTGATTGTTTCCAGTTGTGGCTTTTAATTCCAAAATTCACGTGGTGGAAGTTATGGATCACCAGGAATAATTGGATCTTCAGCAACCAAGTTACAACCTCTCAGATCGTGGCTAACAGCGTTAAAAGGTCAATTGTCGAATCCGCATGCAGTCTGAACTCTAACTCATCTCTACCCTCTGTGATTTCAAAGTGGCTGGGCTCCACTCCAACATAAACAAGAAAATTGGTCTGCGTTAAACCTGTCACTTCCTCGCCCTAGAATTTTCGTGGTAATACAGATGCTTTTAAGTCATTATGGATGAGTTCCTTTTCGACGTCAATTTTCTTTAATGGTGCATCCAAGGGAAATCCTGGGATCTCTGGATCTGGGGGCTTGGTCTTCTCTCCAGGAAGACTGATTGAATCCAGTTTTAGCTGGGGACTTGGAATCATGTTGAATAACCAGGTTGAATGTTACAACCTTCTCATGGCATGCCAAATTGCAAAGAAGAAAGGCTACAAGTCAATCCAAATTTTCAATGATTCATAGTTGTTAATCAAAGCTTTAAATTCAGATGATCAGTTCAATAATTATGCCTTGAATAAAAATTTGCTAGGAATTCAGAATATTCTGAAATAATTTGATGGTGTCACATATTTTCACATTCTTCGGGATTTAAATCATCTTGCAGATGCCTTGGCAAATAAAGCATGCCTTCTGGCCCAAGGTACCCTTTGCATCAGCGGAGAAACCAGCTATTTTCACCCAATTCCGTAATTTGTGATCCTATTAGCTGTATTTTGTTTATTTTTGAGAGAGTCATTCTCAAGCTGTAACTATTTGTAAATTCTCTGATCTTCTCGAAACATTTCTTATGGTGGTGTAATTGGTTGTTTGGCATTTGTCAAAACATACCTGTTTCTCTGCATTAAAAAAAAATCATCTATGCAAAGCCATTTTTTTTAACATTATTTCCATACAATTTATATATAGACCTTTTGATTTTAGAATCTTGAGAATTATTTATCTTTTCCATTAATTAATAAAAGCTTTGGAAGAGCAATCCTCTACCCTTCGAAATGTTTTTTTTTAACAAGAACGATTAAAATTACATTATAAAAAGACTTTTGTTGAAATGAAACAGTGGATTACAAGCTTGTCATAATTCTGATGGGATCTATGGCATCAAACCTTTTCTTAAACTATTGTTCTCAAAAGGAGATTGATGTCTCTTCACAGACGGACCCAAATCTACCATATTGGTGTAGACTCTACATAAAATTACTAAGATTAAAATAGTTTTACAATACATTCAACTGAGTAAAGAAAATTTTGTTGCATGGATGCCACATGCACCCTCTTTTATAGTGTTTTATGACTGCGTGTTCTCCACTGCTTTCTGGTTGATGGATTCTTCTTCTAATCAATCCCATTCCTTGGTTTTGTTTTGATGGTTTTCCTTGAGTCCAATTGCCTTGCCATATCCTTCATGATGTTGATGAGAAAAGGAGAAAACTATTCTTGTAGAACAAAATCCAATTATGTAAAAAACATTCGCTAAATAATTTTGAAATTACACCAAATAAAATGAAAAAAAAATGTTATCGTTAATTGAAATAATTTCAAACTAAAATTAGGTAACGCTTAAATATATCACTAACATATAGCTCAATGGGTTAACTTGATTGATTGAGTGTTGTGAATTGCAAGTATAAAGTCACAAGGTTAAGTCCATAAGCTAATTGTCTCTATGAATATTGTGAGCCTCACTTGATGTCTTTACTAAGTTAGGTTGTCAAAACTACAACCAAAGGGTTTATCCCAAATACAACTCTCAAAATAAGAGGAAGTGCCCAAAAAAATCTCCTATAAATCATGATGTATACTCTCTTTCTCTATATATATAATCAATTCCTATATTATTAAATAAATAAAACTAATTTAACACATAAATAACATAACAATGTATTATAACTCATTATAGGTATAGGTATGCAAACTAGATAACACAATATTATAACTCATTATATTATATGTATATAAATTTATACTTTGCTTTACACATAATTTAGTATATTTGATACAATATTATAACTCATTATATGTATATAAACTTATACTTTGCCTTGCACATAATTTAGCATTTTTTATTTAACGCAAATCTTTTGTCTTGCCAGTTCGATTCTCTCTTATGCCTTTTCTTAAACATAAACTCTTCAAACATATTACAAGCGAAACATAAACTCTTCAAACATATTACAAGCGAAATTTGATGATTCCTAAGTTAAACCAAGTTTAAATTAAATAGTGGCTGAAATTTAATCATAGGGAAACTTTACTACTTCTTGTTAATCAATTATTTTTGGATGACAAAACTCTGCCTTTAATTCATGGTCATGTTGAAGCCCAATCTATAACTGGTTGAAATTTTATTGAGGAAGTGTTTCTTTATTCATGTTTTGGGGTGGAAAATGACATTTTAAATGTGGTCTCTAGCTTATTTAAAAAGTGAGAATGATTTTATTTAATAAAGTGGCATTTTAATGTGAGTCTGAGTTATAATCATTTTAAAGTGACTTTACAAGAATTAAATGGTGGGTGTGCATTAAATTCTCATTTAATATTTAAAAAGTGAATTTTTAATGAGGAAATGAGATGGGCCCTAGATCTCATTTAGTTGGCTTTTAATCTAAGCCATTAATTTAGAGATGGAAGTTACTCAAACAAAAAGGCTTGGGAAAGACAAGCGTAATTCATTATTCACATTTCCAAAGAGAGAGTTTTTGGAGATAAGAGAGGAGAGAGAGAAGTCATTTTTTCTGAGAGAAAGAAGACAAACCCTTGCACATGAATCGAGAAGTTTTACCAGGGCACGATTCCCAAGGTGTGAAGAAAATGCATACAACAACATTAAATGAGGTCGTACATCACGAATTTCGAGGTGACCATACAACAACAAGTACATCATTAATGAGGGTCATACATCTATGTTTTTCGAGGCAGGTTGGTGCTGCATTTATTGCAGACCATACAAACTGAGTTTGGCATGAATTTCGAGGAAGGCGGTACAACATTTATTGCATACCGTACTGTTTATATAGCAGTCGTACAGTTGTTCACACGTGTGAACCGTACAACAGTTTTGGGCACAAATTTCGAGATGAAGTTTGGAAAATTTCAGCATGTCATTAAGTGATTGTTTGGCACAAATTCCAACGCAATTTGGTTGAGATAAATACTGATGTAATTTTTATTTAGTTTGCCTAAAGAAATAAAAATCTCTCTAAAGAACAGGTTTTTCCTGGACCATTTTGGTCAAAATCTGAGTCTTTAAATTTTCATGTGTGTTGACTAGTATGTTTTTTGAGTAAGAAAAGCAAGGCTGTCATAAATTTTTAGAGTTGAAAAAGTTGAAAATATATCTCATGTGTTTCAAGTTTACAGTAAAATTTTAATTTTTAAATGTACATGCATGATGGGGTTTGAGCATTAAACCATATGTAGTGACTGAAACTAAAACCGAGTTGGGGTAACCAAAAATTTTCATGGTATTAGAGTAGTGTTGAAGGTTGAAAATTACTCACATAAATAAATTTCATACTTGGAGAAATAAGGGAAAACAAGGTTTTGAGAAGAAACAGGTACTTCGACTTATTTGTTGTAATGGCTACCAGACTTAGGCTAGAGGACAGGCTGGATGGGGCAGCTAATTTTAGCCCATAGAAGACTAGGATTGTAATCATATTGCAGGAGAATGAACTATGAGAAATAGTAAATAATATTGCTACTCATCATGTCACTATTCCTACAGTTGCAGCTGATAAGGTCGCTTTTGATAAACTAGACATCAAAGAAAAAATAATCATACTTGATGCCATTAAATACCATGTCATCCCACAAATTTCTAGAAAATACTATGCTCATCAGATGTGGACTGCATTGATCAACCTTTACCAAAGTTCCAATGAAAATCAGAAAATGGTGTTAAGTGAGAAACTGAACAGTATTAGGATGAACAAGGGGGAGAACATGGTCACCTATCCTACCAGGATCAAACAAGCTCGACATGAGCTTGGAGCAGTGGGAGAGAGGGTGGTGGATGCAAAGTTCGTTCGCACAACACTAGATGGCGTGACAAAGCCATGGTCTGGTTTTGTTGAGTCCATTGTTTCTCATGAGCACATGCCTACCTGGGATCATCTTTGGGGTGATTTCATACAGGAGGAGACCCGCAGGGGATATGTACAAGGGAGTGCATCTCACAGCAAGGAGGATGAGGAGAATGTGGCTTTAGAAGCGAAGGGGAAGAAGAAGAAGTCCAAGAAGGGTTCCAATTCTATAACCAAGCAGCAGGATCGCGAGAAGAAGGAAATGAACAAAGTGAAAAACTTTGCTTGTCAAAAGTTTGGGCATTATGCTAGATAATTCCCAAACAAGAAGAAGAATAAACAGTAGACGACAACTTCAATAGAGATTGATAAGTATGCCACTAGATTTGAGAGAGAATTTTCTTTCTTTACTGGTGGTTGTAGAGAGAGAGCATCATCCATCACCAACGGGGAAATTGAGGACTAGATGGAGCATTCCATGATCGTTGGGAATTCACTAAGTGCTTCCACTACTGCCTCCACATGGTACATTGATAGTGGAGATTCGAGCCACATGAAAGGTGTTCGGGATATGTTCACCGAGATTTCAGAGACAGACTTGGAGTTGTATTGGGTGATGATACAGTGGTGAGAGCAGTTGAGCATGGAACAACCCACTTTGACAAGGATTCTATGGAGCCCATGTTACTAAGGGATGTCTTGTATGTCCATGGGTTGAAGAAGAATCTTGTGTCAGTTTCCACGATTAAGGAAAGAGTCCTTTTGGTATATGTCCTAGATGGGAAAGTTTACATCTGTCCCAAAGCATAGGGTCCATTTGCTTCATATGTGATTGGAGTTAGATGTGAGAAACTGTGCAAGCCTCTCTTCCAGCCACATCATGCACTGGCACACACTCATAGTAGCAGTTAGTTGTGTAGGTTATGGCATAGGGGGATGGCCCATCTTCATTATTTATCCTTGAGGATGCTGAGAGACATGACCACAGGTTTGTCGAATTTCAGCATAGAGCATAGTGGTGTATGCAAAGGGTATGCTTTGGAAAAGTACAGCAAGACTGCTTTTTCGAGCAATGACAGCAAATCAGAGGGAGTGTTGGATTTGATTCATTCAAACTTGTGTGGTCCCATGTCTTATGTCTCATTAACAAGTTTTGAGTACTACATTACATTCATCGATGACTTTTCCAAGAAGATCTGGATCTACTTTCTGAGAAGCAAGAAGTCAGAGGAGGTCTTGCTTCGGTTCCAAGAGTTCAAATATCTTGTGGAGAACCACACAATAAAAAAGATCAAGGTGCTTAGATCATATAATGTTGGTGAGTATACTTCCCATACAGTCGATGAGTTTTGTAGACATGAGGGTATTAGGAGGCAGTTAACAGTTCCCTGCACTCCACAACAGAATGGAGTGGTTGAAAGGAAGAACCATGTGACAGTGGGTGCAATTAGAGACATGTTGCATGACCATAGTATTCCTTTCTTCCTATGGGAAAAGACCTGTAGCATAGTTGTTTTTGTTTAGAACAAGAGTTTGTGTCGTGCCTTGGGGTGCAAAACTCCTGAGGACATGTTCACCAGGAAGAAGCCTGAGATAGACCACTTCTGCATTTTTGGATAACCTACATATTCCCATCTCCCTTCTGAGAAGAGGAAAAATTTGGAGGCTACTGGAGAGAGGGGAATTTTTGTTGGCTATGATGAGACTTCAAAGGCTTTTCGCATATACCTTCCTACACAAAGGAAAGTTGTGGTGAGGAGGGAGGTGAGATTTGAGGAGCGATTTGTTCAAAAGTCTCAAGATTTAGAGGAGGAGCAGTAGTAGATGACTACTCCACAAGTAACAACATCACATAGTTCAGCGAGTCAGAGCACACGGTCACATGTCTCAGGGGTGACTGGGTCACAAATTACAGGTTCATCAATTTCAAGGAAATGGTCTATAAGGACTTCTGGTACTGGGAAGGGTTCACAAATCATAGGTTCACAGGTTTCACCTTCATGTGATTCGGCTACACATGGTTCAGGTTCAGGTTCATGTTCACTAGGTACAGGATCTCAGACCATAGATAATTCTTCAGGGAGACATTTGTTTGATGAGGATGTAGAGGAGGGTTTTCCACGTGATACTACTTCCAAGAAGAGAAATCCAAGTAGGCTTAAGTAGCTTGTGAAGGAAGCAGAGGAATCTATGGGGCCAACCAGGAGGGAGGTACGAGAGAACAGGGCACCAAAGAGATTTTCTAGCTATATATCACAGGTGACTAGCTTGTGTGAGTCCGAGACTAGTACTTCTGAGGAGGCATCCGCACATCAGGCTTGGAGAGATGCCAAGAGTACAATTCCATCATGAAGAATGGTGTGTGGAAGGTGGTTTCAAGACTAGAGGGGAAGTCAGATGTGACTTCCAAGTGGCTCTATAAAATCAAGCATGTTGCTGATGGAAGCATTGAAAAGTACAAATCTCAATTTGTAGTGCATGGGTTCTCATAGGTAGAGGGAGTTGATTATGATGAGACCTTTGCGCTAGTTGCTATATTTTCTTTGATCAAAGCAGTGATCTCCATTATGGAAGAGATGGGTTGGAGGATTCATCAAATGGATGTGAAGACCACTTTCCTTAATGATCTTCTACATGAGGAGGTATATATAAAGCAGCCACGGGGCTTTGAGATTTATGAGAGAGAGTCTCATGTATGCAGGATGAAAAAGGCCTTGTATGGTCTGAAGCAAGCCCCTCGGGCTTGGTACTCGAGGATTAATTCTTATTTGCTTTTGATTGGGTTTTAGAAGAGTGAGGTTGATCCCAACCTATACTACATTGTGGTTGGAGATGTTCCACTCATTCTTTCATTATATGTTGATGATTTTTTCATTACAGGAGGAGAGCACCTGATTGAAGCATGTAAAAAAGATCTTGCTTTAGAGTTTGAGATGACAGAGCTTGGGTTGATGCATTACTATTCAGGCATGGAGGTGTGGCAGGAGGATAGACATGTTTTCCTAGGGCAAGGAAAATATCTTGCAGATGTTTTGAGGAGATTTCGGATGGAGGATTTCATACCCATGTCCACACCCATGATCACCAAATGGAAGAAGCTTCATGCTTCTGAGGGAGAGTTGGTGGATCCTACTTTGTTTCGTCAACTTATTGGTTCGTTGATGTATTTGGTCAACACTAAAATAGATATGATTTTTGCAGTGAACACTCTCCGTTAGTTCATGGTGGAGCCCAGGAGAGTGCACTGGACGATTGCAAAACACATTTTGAGATACCTTATTTGGAAAGTAGATTATGGTTTGGACTACAAAATGTCAAGTGGAGTGGGATTGGTTGGTTTCACAAATTCAGATTGGGTAGGAAGTGCTTTGGACCGGAAGTTGTTGTTTCATTTTGGGCTTAGTAGTTGTGTCATGGTTCATCCAGAAGCAAAAGTTCGTTGCGTTGAGTTCTGCAGAGGCTGAGTACATGGTTTCTAGTCAGGCTAGTTGCGAGGCATTGTGGATTCGAAGTTGATAGTAGAATTATTTGGTCAGGAATTGAGGCCTACTATTATTCATTGTGACAATCATAGTTGCATCAGGCTCTCTGAGAATCCATTGTTCCATGACAGGTCAAAGCAAATTGAGATCATATACCACTTCATCAAAAACTATGTTCAGAGAGGATCTATAGAGTTGCAATACATTTCTCCTGATGAGCAAGTAGCAGACATTCTCACGAAGTCTTTGGGAAGAGGGAAGCATATTCATTTCAGAGACAAGATGGGAGTGGTGAAAAACACCTTCCTCAGTAAGAGGGAGTGTTGAAATTTTACATAGAAAGTGTTTGTCCATTCATGCCTTGGGGTGGACAAGGACACTTTAAATGTGGTCCCTAACTTATTTAAAAAGTGAGAATGACTTTATTTAATAAAGTGACCTTTTAATGTGAGTTTGAGTTATAATAATTTTAAAGTGACTTTATGAGAATCAAAAGGTGGGTGTGTATTAAATTCTCATTTAATATTTGAAAAGTGAAATGAGATGGGCCCCAGATGTCATTTAGTTGGGTTTGAATCTAAGCCATTGATTTAGAGATGGAAGTGATGAGCATGGTTGTCATTTATGACAAGCCATTAATGACAAAGGTGTGACAAATGTGAATGACATGGCAAGAAGGATAAATTACTCATTCTGTGGTCATTTGTGGTTTGATGGGGTCATGGATCCCTTGGAGATGATCCTAGTGCATGAGAATGTTTGGCACCCACATACATGGTTGTATGATGGCACTTGGACACTTGGACACACTTGATTGCTTGTTGATGATGATTGAAGGTGGGCTTGATGTTGATGTGGTTGAATCCCTAAAGCTCTTGTATATGGAACCTTGGGTCTTGAACCCACATACTTGTATTTTGTTGATGTCTTGATCCATATGACCCATACACTTGGTATGATGTCTTGATGAAACATCAATGGCGTGCCTCTTGCATTTGAAGAATTCCTTGCACCTAAACACATAGAAAATGCTTGCAAGAATTTCAAGTTAAAAATACATAATTCAAACAAGTCGGCCCAAGCAATTTTTAATATATATACAACATACACACACACACACACACACACACATATATATATATATATATAGCAAGACAGCTCAAAATAATGATGAAAAATGTGTATAAATAAGGAGCCAACGTATTCATTTTATAGGGTGAAAAAGTGAGTACTTTGCTTTGATAGTTTTCAAGTAATAGAAGGCACTGTGGCAGCCGCAGTAGGGAGCAGTTCACTGATGAAAACGCAAGAGCAGTTTGACATTTTTTTACAGCCACAGTCAGTATTTAAACTCTCTGAATTTCAGGTGGATAAATGACAGTGAACTAAGGCAGAATTCAGAGGTTGTTGCAACAGTCCTTTTTTGTTTTTTTATCCTTTATTTTATCTCTAATTTTTTAGGCATGAAGAATTCAAGAGAAGTATAGATGGAGTTCTGATTTCAAGTGTATATTCTCCAAGACAGCAGCAGTGCTAGAAGAGGAATTCGATGGTGTGTTCTACTCTGATATTTTTAGATATCTTTTCTGGGTCTGGGCATACATGACTAAGGCGGCAACAGGCGGACAACAATGTGAAAAGATTATTGGGAGACTAAGGAGCAACAGACTTAATGAAGTTTTTTTACTCTTTCTAATTCTCAGGCATAAGAAGATCACTGAGGCAACAATTGCATAGGAATATTATTTTTAGTCTTTGCTTCTTTTGATTTTAGGAGAAGCAGTTGAAAGGAGAGATGGCAATGACAGTAATAAGCAGACTTGAAGTGGACTTCTTGATGATTTTATTAATCTATGATGAATTTATAGTGACATGATACAGTGAAGTCCAGTCACAAGATACAATGAAGTTACATTGACATGATACAGTGAAGTCCAGTCACATGATATAGTGAAGTACAGTGATATGATACAGTGAAGTCTAGTGACATGATGAGATGAATCATGAGTAGACTTAAAGACTTGATAGAGACAACTTGATAACAGATAACGAATCTTTGAGCTAACAATAACATACAAAGTTGATCAGATTGATATGACAAGTGACAAGTGAAATGTGACATGACAAGAATTTGTATGTAATTACAAGCTGGGTATTGCAACCCCTTTCTTAGTTGGAACTAAGAAAATCAAGCAGGGTCTTGGCATAGAAGTTAGTGCTTCTCAGTCAGTTGGAGCTGGTGTAATCGAGAAGATTGCAGTCTTCCGTTGTGACCCTTATCAAATAAGATATAATAAAGTTTACAAAGCTTATCTTATGAAGTGTCTCTGATGATATGTTTGATGTTGATCTGTTTGGAAGCATACAAATGTTGTTGTTTGTTTGATTTTTAGAGAATTTTAAAATTGGTAAAAGTCCTCACACATTGATTCCCCCCCCCGCCCCTCTCAGTGTGCCATTGTGTCTAACAGGAAGTTACTCAAACAAAAAGGCTTGAGAAAGGCAAACCAAATTCATTATTCACATTTCCAAAGANTTCACCCCCCCGCCCCTCTCAGTGTGCCATTGTGTCTAACAGGAAGTTACTCAAACAAAAAGGCTTGAGAAAGGCAAACCAAATTCATTATTCACATTTCCAAAGAGAGTTTTTGGAGAGAAGAGAGAGAAGTCATTAAACTGAGAGAGAAAGAAGACAAACCCTTGCATAGAAATCGAGAAGTTTAAGCACGACACGATTCCCAAGGTGAGAAGAAAATTCATACACCAACATTAAATGAGGTCGTACAACACAAATTTCGAGGTGACAATACAACAACAGGTACATCATTAATGGGGGTTGTACATGCACATTTTTTCGAGGCAGACTAGTGTTGCATTTATTGCAGACCGTACAGATTGAGCTTGGCACAAATTTCAAGGAGGGTCGTACAACATGTATTGCAGGTCGTACAATGTATTTATTGCATTTGTACAATTGTTCACACATGTGGACCGTGCAAAAGTTTTTGGGCACAAATTTCGAGATGAAGTTTGGAAAATTCTAGCAGGTCATTCAGTGATTGTTTGGAACAAATTCCAAAGAGATTTGGTTGAGATAAGTATTGTCGTAATTTTTACTTAGTTTTCCTAAAGAAATAAAAATCTTTTTGGTTTGCCCTTCGGGGTTTTTCTTGGATCATATTGGTCAAAATATGAGTCTTTAAATTTTCATGTATGTTGACTAGTATATTTTTCTTAGTAAGAAAAGTAGGGCTATCATAAATTTTCAGAGTTGAAAAAGTTGAAAATATATCTCATGTGTTTCAAGTTTACAGTAAAATTTTAATTTTTAAATGTACATGCATGATTGTGTTTGGGCATTAAACCATATGCAGTGACTAAAACTGAAAACGGGTTGGGGTAACCAAAAAATTTCATAACTATTGCTCGTCATCTCGGTGATGAAAGATCAAGATGTTAGCCAACATCAAAACCATCACAACTTCCCATCTTACCTCACCCTTTAATATGTTTAAGGAAATTGATTAATAAACACTCGACACCATAAATTTACAATGTACTACTATCAACACGTGGTGATTGTGGAAATTTTAATTTTATAAATTAATTTTATTTAAAATTATATTTTGACAATTAAAATTACTATTTATGTTCGGTCAAAAATCTCATAAATCAATAATAAAAAATTAAATATTATATTTTCAAAATTATTTTTTAATTTTCAAAATATTAAGTTTAATATAAAAATTATCTAAACTTTTAAAAACTTTATAAAAAAATTAAACCAATTTTATTTGTGAACTAAAAATATATCCTACCTTTTTTTTTCAGAGGAAATCTCCACGGAAAACCCAGCAATACTTCCCCACATTAGTGGATGGTAGAGGTGGTAAACCGCCGGCCATCCTCACAGATGACCTAACCCCGAAGGACTCAAGGCTCGAACCCGTGACCTCTCCCCGTACCGAGAGAGTGTGCGCACGTCTTACCAATTGAGCTAACCCTTGGGGCTAAAATATATCCTACCTTACAACCAAAAAAACAAAAAACAACAAACCATCTCGAACACCTTGTCTAGGACGATCGAAACATCGAGGTTTAACATATTGAGGGAAATCGCGTGTACTCAAAAAAAATCTTTATACTATTTACTTTGAATAATGCAAATGACACATCACATCAAATATCCACATCAAGATTTTACATGTTGCACCAATGCAATGTTGGTTCACATGGTTTGGTACTTATTTAAGGAGGAGTAAAGTTAACAAATTCCTCAAAAGTGGTTTGTGGAATAAAGAAAAATCATTGATTCCCTTAAATACAATATAGAATAAAGGAGAGCGGTTGGTTTTATTAATATTAAATAAAAGTGTAATTTTTAAATTAAGATTTGCCATTCACGTATCTATGAGGTAGATATAAGTGCAAAATGTTGAATTTTGTTTGTAAAGTTCGTATTAAAGTAAAAAAAGTGCCAGCACATCAATTAATGGAATATAAATTTTACTCATATCAATTTTTTTAATATTAATTTTATTTATTTAAATTATTATTTTTAAATTATCAAATTAATAAAATGATTTATAATACACATTTTTTCAAAATCAAATATTAAATAAATAACAAGAGCCACGAGGTGGCAATGTCCTCAACATTGCATCCGTAATAGCTAGTGGTTTGCAATTGCCTATAGAAAAAATTAAAACTCAATAAAAATAGATTAAATTTTGTTATAGCCTACTTAAAACTCAATAAAAATAGAATAGATGTTGTTATAGCCTACTTAGGCATCCTTTTGAGGATGGTAGAGATTTGACTACTTAGAAGACTCTAGACTGAAGTTCTATTTCAATGGATCCAAAGTGAGGATGAGCTTTACCAACTTTGCGAGAACGACTACTACATCTCAAATAGGCCATGAGGGACATAAAGACAAGCCTAAATACATAGTGGGGATGAACCATTTTTTATTAGCTAGATGATAAATTGTTGATGCTTGTTGGGTGGTTAAGCTAATTCCTTCAGTATCAAAGTATCAGAGTTTGAAACCAACTTCTCCTTCTAAAATGGTACCCACCTCTCTCTTGGAGTTGCACATTTGGGCTTGAAAAGTAACTTATCCTCTAAAGGAAGGGTAGAAGGGAAATGAAAGTGAGGACACGACTCCATATTTGAATAATGCTAAGCCAATATAAGAAAAAAAAGAAATTGAAAGCAACCAAAATCTTCCTCGTTGAAGGAAAACTCACCACCTACCCTTCAATCAAATAGAAAAGTTTTAGTAAAGTAAGACAAAAAATTTCATTATTGCATATATCATAATAACCACTTATGTAAGTATACACCTATCTTAAAAAAACCTATTAATAAAAATTAATAATGTTTTGAATTTTTTTTATCATGAAAATAAGCTCTAGTGAATTATTTGCCCATTCTTTGAAACAGTTACTTAAGATTTTCAATAGTATTTTGACAAGAGGGCATATGCCTGTCAAATTCCAAGCCTTCCTCAATAACTTGAGTTAAAATGCAAATTTCATTACATGAAATAGACATTACATAGATTATTTTAACACACTTATCAAATATAAAAACCATATGGACTTTATGTAACAATTTTATACATATATATTAAAAACACACACACACACACGAAATAGACATTACATAGATTATTTTAACACACTTATCAAATATAAAAACCATATGGACTTTATGTAACAATTTTATACATATATATTAAAACACACACATAGACACATGTATAATAAAAATATGTAAATTAAAAATATTTTTTACCTCTATGATAAAAGTATTTATATTATGAAATTTCAAAATAAAAATAAATACCATTCTAATATATTTACATATTGCCATCTCTATCGGCCACAAGTGGGCTTTACATCCATTTTCATTTATAAACTCAAGATTTAGGTTTAGTGCGCTACTGCATCAGTCCATGGAACACTGCTTCCGTGCCTTTTCCCGCATAGAGGTATGAAAACAATAATATCCCTGAAAAAACAAAATGTCTAAGGGTATGATACAAAGGGAAGTTTATGTCTGGATTCAACCTTCCACTTGTTTTGAACTTTAATTCGCCTATTTCGTACATAAAAAGCAAATTTTAAGGTATTATGGGCCCGGAATAATAAGCTATATAAATTTTGCTTTATCGATCATATCTATGTGGTCGCTTTCGTTCTTTCATGAGTATACCGAAGCCCGGCACAACTCAAAGGTAAATAATGAACAACCCATAAGTAATATCAATGCTAGTGGTTTCCAAGGCGGTACCATCATCTCAAAGGTTAGTCTTCTGCTTGTATTCCAACTTAAAATTTTGTTAAACATTTTACTTTACCATTAAGTAATCAAAATTAACATAAAACTATAAAATTTTAAAAGAAAATCGGTGGTTGTTTTTTTATGTGTCATTCATGACAGTTGAGGGTAGATGGGAGAGAAGTTGTGTCGACCCCATCTCACTCATTGGAAA
>LPNX010985912.1:289156-326287 GCA_001517045.1 Pseudotsuga menziesii
CAAGCAATGCAAATGTTACACCTGCATGACATTAAAACAAATGGAATGACAATGCCAATGTTACACCTGCATGACTTTAAAATAAATGACATGACAATGCCAATGTTACACCTGCATGAGATTAAAACAAATGACATCACATTGAAACAAATGGCGCAAGGAAGAAATTCATGGTAAGAAATCAATATCTAGAGAGATCATGTACAAATACTCTGCTTTGTTGCTGTTACAATTGGAATTGCTTCGATACAACGCAGTTGCATAAGTGCCTACTTTGGAATTTGTGACTTTGCAAAATTATATCAAATGGCAAGCTCAACCATGGTTCAAAGGTTTGCAGAGCTTACAGGCCTAAGGCATTATGTTTCTTCCTCCAACAAATTACACCTGGGCTTCTCCAAGCATCCAGCAGGTAAGCTCAAGGTCCATTTTAAACTAGTTTACAGAGTAAACTTCAGTAGTCAGTAAAGTGTTGTTTTCCTATGGAGAACCAATTTAACTTAAACAATGTTGTTTTTGAAAAGGGATGGTTCAACCTGGAACTAATTCCTATCTGTTTAGTTAACATAAAACATTTATTTTCGTAATTTTATTTTATGCATCCATTGATGCGCAGGTAAAAGTCAGAATCCATTGTGGGGCGGAAAAGTCAGAATCCATCATCTTACAGGTCAAAGGCCATAGGTCTAACTTGGGCTGCATTGTGCGCTAACTCCGCTATAAGGGTTTATTTTGTAGTCGTATGTTCTTTTGAGTGTCAAAGGTAAGCCTCTTAACTTACATGATCCATTAACCATTAAATATCAAGTTGTTTAAATAAGATTTAGCTATAGGATCAATAGATATATTGCACATGTAAAATAGAGGATTGCCCATTTTGCATCTGATATTTGGTATTCCGTAAGGTTTGCACAATGAAGGAATAGGAAAGCTCCATGCCCTGTGTTATCTCTCCAGGAAAATCCTCTAGGTTGTAGCTCGAGGATCAAGTCAGATGACCAATAAGACCTCACTCACTCAAGACATGCATAATACTCAATCAAATAGATAAGGGATCTAACTATCAATGTTCAGAGGGTTTGTATTAAAGGTGAATAAATGAAGAACTCACTATGCTGGCAGATTCATATATAAGGCACTCACATACGAATCGCTAATCATAACAAGGAAAGATACTTGCAATTCAACTCATCAACACAGAGATAGGATGACAGCTATCTGGTATTAGACAAAAAGAATAAACATGAATCAAACATCCAAGCACAAGTACAAAACATAAAAGAGATGGAACATGAACATATAATGGCAAAAGAGCTTATATTAAATGACAAAGCACATGAGAAGCTTGAATACAATAAGTTTCTAACAATCTCCGAAGTCGAACCTTTGCTTCAACATTAGTCACAGGCTTTATAGCCTTTACAAAATTTATTTCAGATCCTGAAAAATTGGATCGAATTTACTAAAAATAGATAAACTTAACTGTTTGCAAAAATTAGGTCAAAAACCCTAACTTAAGTGCTAATCTACCTAACTCCGACACTTTCTTACTCGTCGAACTCTTTAATAACTGTAGTGAACATTGAATTAGAACTTGGACTTGCTATCTGGCAGACGAGTCACACTTTGTCAGAGTAGGTAGGGTTTGTGACCTTACTTCACCTCGCTGGCAACTTCAAAATTGGAACAAACCCAAGATACTAGTGCCTTTAATTGATTTTCAACCTTATAAATCAGCCATGAGGTATTTGGATCACCCAAAGTCGGTTCTCTATGGAACTATGCCTTTCTGCACTATTCTATGCCTTGGGTGGCTAAGAAAGCAAAATTCTGGGTCTGCAAGCTGCCAAAAGCTCTGTTTTTGGTGGCTAATGAACAATTGCGGTGTTCGCCTAAGCCATCGAAAGCTCTATTCTTCAAAATTTAATAAAAAATTTAATCACCCTTTGTCCTGAGGCTTTACAACTTCAATTCTGACCTTCTGGTATTTCTGCAACTTGCATAGGGTTTGGAATAGAAGCAGCATCACAGGCTGCCTCCGGATGCTGAAGGCTTATTGCTGCCTCTGCTAGGGTTTCCAGCGCAAGGTGTTCTTGAGATTTAGGATTTGAATTCTTCGTCTACAACCTTAACAGCCTGATCTTCTTGTAAAGCCTAGTGTTGTCCTTCATTAATCTCACATTTCTTTTTTGCAACAGGATATACATCCCTCTCATTTCTAGAAGAGAATCATGCAATTCAGTATTTCTTTTGGTTAATCTTGCATTGGTTCTTTTGATTTCTCTCTCTAGGACCTCTAGTTCATATACTTGCCCTAATAGCTGGTTGATTCTCTTAGACCTAGGTTTACTAGAGGAAGCACCTGTCACTTGTTCAACTAGGTCCTCCCTTGGTGTAGGTGAGGGAAACTCCTCATGCTCTGTTGCAACCTTCTTTGTTAGGTCAACTCCCTGCTCCTCTTCATCCTCAGAATCAGTGTATGCCAGGTTGAGGATATTTTTACCTTGTGCTGGAGCCTCCTCCTTCTTAAAAACTGGAGAGTTTTGGTCAACTACAATTGGGGAGATGGCTCTCCTCTTCATTTTTCCACTTCTGGGGGTGGAAGACCTTTTTGAAGGGGAATTCTTCTTGTCTTTTGGTTGCAATTCTGTGTCAAACTTGTTCTAGAATAGGAAGAATGTCCAAGCGATGTTTCTCCTTTGCAAAAGCTCTTGGACAATTAGCTTGATCAAACCATGGTGATATAACCTACCTGCAATCTTGGTTGGCTCGGCCCTAACCTGATGAACCATTTTAGTTGAGCTTTTGGTGAGGTAAGAAGGCAGGTTCAGGGGGTTCCTGCCAGTGAAATGATTCATTAGTTTGATGTGGTAGATCATCACCCTATTATATCTTCCCTCACAGGTTATGTAGACTAGGATTGCTTTCAATAGGTGCCGCCACTTTTCCTCTAGCTAGGATGTAGGTATGCTCTTCTTCCATATGAGGTTTTTGTGCTCAGGTTGCAGGTAAGACCTGAATTCTATGTTCTTTGTGACAATGGTTTTAAACCAGCTCTCTCCAATCCTTCGAAGCTCTGTCACTTCAGCTACCAAAGCTTCATCCACCTGAAATTCCTCTTTGCCAATTACTGCCTTTGAGCCATCAAATGTGAGGGCAAATGCTTCTGCCACTTGCTGATGAGATCCTTGAACCTTTTCACAAAATCTGTAGCAGCCTGCATCTTTGAATAGCTGACATACCTCTGGATGTGCTTCTAGGTAACCAATGTCACCTAGCTCTTGTCTTAGGGCAGGTCCTCCTCCTCTCTTCATCTTCTGAATGTTCTTCTGTACCTGCAAAATTGAAATTCAAACCCTAGGGAAGGATATTACAATGCTGGATCCAGGGAGGGTTTGGCTCAATGAGGATGCATGCAGGAAATGTGGAATGAAATGAGGAGAGGGTGCTGATTTTGAGGGGACTGGTTGTTCAATTGGGATTTGAGCAAACTGATAGTAAATTCTGATGAGACCCGTGAGCTCGCCAATGCTGTAATCATTCTAACTGGATTTTAATTCTTTGTGGTGGTTCAATTATAGTCACGGGACAGAGCACAAGGCATTCCAACTTTATTAAACACACAAAAATATTTCATACAGTGCACTGAAATCTTGATCACTATGCAAAAATAAATCTTATGAGTCTGACCTATTGAAGACTAATTTATTTAGGAGATAACATTTGGCTCCTACTCGGGGATGGGAACCTTCCTGTGAGGTCCCAAGAACCCCAAACCAAATGCCTTTCCTGAAAAAATAATAATTAAACTTATCTTCTATTGTTCCATTGGGCATGGAGTTATTTTGCAAAAACAAAAAAACAAAAACTAATATTTTACAATAATAAGGCTTTGAAGCCTTAAATGAAATAGAGTTTCAGAAATTGCCCATTGACTGGGCCATCAAACACCTCCTCGCCTTCCAGATTTTGTAGTTTGAAAGTGTTGTTCTACTGCACCCGAGCTATCACAATAGGACCTATCCACAAAGAATCAAATTTACCATGCTTTCCCTTATCCTGCTTGACATCATCCCATTTCAGAACCCAGTATCCAACCTAAAAATTGTCCACCTTTGTCTTCTTGTCAAAAATACTTTTAATCTTCTTTTGGTGAACTTCTGACTTCTCCACTGCCTGTTCCCTAACTTGATGCAGCTCAACCAAATCAAGCATCCTCCTTACCATGTCATTTGGTTCATCATGTTCCTCCTGAAAGAATTTTGCAACTGGTAGAATCAGCTGAATGGGAAAAATGGCCTCGGTACCATAAACCAACTTGAAAGGAGAAGTCCATATGGATTTTTTGTTAGTCACTCTATCAGCCCATAGAGCAAACTTTAGCTTAGAATCGCAACTCTTCTGGTTATTGTCCAATAGTTTTCTGATGATTCTAACTAGGCTCTTATTGGATGACTCAGCAAGGCCATTGCCTTGAGGGTAATAGGAAGTGGAATGCACCAATTGCACGCCCATTGAATCACACATGTTAACCAATGCCCCGGCTTTAAAAGCTGGTGCATTATCAGTCACTAGCCTTACTGGGAAGCCAAATATGATAAAGATTTTCTCATATAAAAACTTCATGATAACTTGGTGAGTGGCATTCCTTGTGGGGACTGTCTCTATCCACTTAGTGAAATAATATGTGGCTACTAGGATCCACTTGTGCTGACCACTTGATGAAGGATTAATCTTACCTATGAAATCAAGACCCCACTGCTAGAAAGGACCATTCACTACAATAGGTCTAAGGGGCAAAGATATGAGATGTTGCTTTCCTATGAATCTTTGGCATTTATCGCAGGCTTTTACAAAGGTACACACATCAGAGAAAAGAACAAGCCAATAGTACCCAGCCCTCAGAATCTTGTGCTCTATAGTATTCCAGTATTGATGCCCCCCACATGTGCTTGAATGAAACTGATGTATGACCTAAACTGACTTTTATTTATCTAAGCATCTCAGCAAAACACCAGAAGGATCTTTCCAATACAACAGCTTATCAATTATACAAAATTTAACAGACTTAAGCTTAAGAGCCCGTGCTTGAGTCAGGATCAACTCAGGGGGAACTTCTAAACTTTGCAAGAAATGAATAATACCTGAGTACCACTCACATGAAGACAAGTTCTCAGCCACCTGCTAGTTGTGATGCTGCTCCTGAACTGCCTCTGCTGCTACCTCTGTTGCTACCTCTGTCTACAAGTTTGCTGAACTTATACCAATAAAATTCATTCCCAATAGATCACAATTTTCTTCAGCCATGAGCTTAGCTAGGCCTTGGCCTTTCACTAACTTGGTGGGATTTACCTCTATGTCAAACTCAATAAGCTTGGAAATCCATTTAGCTCTCTTTCCATCAATATCAAGCTGGGTCAAAACATCCTTCACAACAGCTGAAGGGACATAGGCCAGGACCTTTGCGTGTAGGATGTAAATTCTGAAGGCTTTCAGTGACTTGATGAGAGCATAGGCTTGTTTCTCAATAGGATCATACTTCAATTCAACATCCCTCAATGTTTTCCTGAAAAAGGCAATGGGGTGATCAAGGCCTTCATCATATTTATATAACAAAACTGTTGCCACTGTGTCATAGGAAGCAAAGGAGAAAATGTAGAAGCCCTTGGTGTAGTCTACACTAATCAGAGTGGGAGATTCCATGATAGCCTTCTTGATGGCTTCAAAAGAGTTTCTCGCTTGCTATGTCCATTTGATTTCAGCTTCCTTCCTCAACATAGAGGTTATGTGTTTTACCAACTCAGAAAAATTTGGGATAAACCTCCTGACAAAATTTATCTTACCTAGGAATGACTGAATATCCTTTTTTGACCTAGGTATGGACAACTTCTGGATTGCTTCAACTCGAATAGGATCAATCTTCACACCTTCTGCTGAAACTATGTGACCTAGGAGTTTTCCCTCCCTAAGAGCAAATTGAGACTTCTTTGGGTTCAGAGATATCCCAAACTGTCTACATTTCAAAAACACCCTCCTCAAGTGCTGCAAATGTTCTTCATGGCTGTTGGAGTAAACAGTGAGGTCATCAAGGTATATGAGAACAAACTTGTCTTTCAATCCCGCAAAAGCTATGTCCATGGCGCTCTGAAAGGTGGCCCCAACATTCATTAACCCAAATGGCATCTTGGCATACATGAAAGTACCACAGGGAGTGGTAAATGCAGTTTTCTCTTGATCATCAGGGTGTACAAAAACTTGATTGTAGCAAGAGAAAACATCTAGGAATGGCATGACACTAGCTCCTGAGACTCTTTGCAACAGATGCTCCATCTTGGTTAAGGGATATTTGTCTTTCTTGGAGCATTTGTTTAGGTTTCTAAAATCAATGCATAACCTGATCTCCCCATTTGTCTTCCTCACTATCACTAAGTTTGCAATCCATTTGGAATATCTCAGTGGGATTATGATTTTTGCATTAAGGAAATTTTGGATTTCTTTCTCAATCACTAGCAGTAGGAGGGGACTGATAGGTCTTAGCTTTTGTTTGAAAGGGATGGTGTCCCTTTCCAGGGGAATCCTATGTTGGATGATAGTTGTGCCATAGGTTTTCATATCACTGTATTCCCAAGCAAACACATCAGCAAACTATTTCATAAGACTACAAAGTTCTGACTTCTGATTAGCAGTTAACTCAAAGGACAAATTTATGAATTTTGGATGACTTTGGCTACCTAGGTTGTGCTCATGGACAACAGGGTCTTTCTACCTTTTCACAAGTTTAAAGGTGACATCATTATGATCAAAAAGCTCTTCTAGGGGTACTAGACCCCGAGGTATATAATTGTTAGGTAGCTGAACAATATTCTGTTTGCCTATTTTATCTTCTGATTTGGGCCTCAAGGATTCTTCCATATTTAGGTTTTCTTGATCAATATGCATATCAAAAAACTCATCTACGACCTAGATAAATTTACTGAGTTCATCATCATTTTCAAAAACTTTCCAAAATTTCAAATTATCAAGGAGGGATGGCCTTTACTTGACTTGGATCTCATGGCTTAGCTTGGGAGGCAAAGGGGGAATGAACATACTTGCAGATACAACAAGGGAATCAGCTAGATGGTTCATAGCTCTAAGTATATATGAGAGTTCAAAAAACATGAAAGAGTCCCTAAGTTTCCATACCTCATCTCTGTATGCCTTCAGCCTAACATTCTTTGCTTGAAAATTATTGTTCACCTGCTATATGATGAGATCTGCATCTCCAAAGATCTTCAGACACATGATTCCCATTTCCTTGGTAGCCTTCACTCCCAACAACAACACCTCATATTCTGCTATGTTGTTAGTAGTATTGAAATCAAGCTTATAAGACAAATGTATAGTCTCCTTTGAAGGAGAAATCAGGACTATACCTGGACCTATTGAGGCTTGAGTAATATCCCCATCAAAAAACATGCTCCAGATAGAGGTGGTTACTTCCTCCAATCGTTGATAGGTAGGCTTCGTAAGCTGCATGGATGTTGGTTGGGAATCATCTATCTGCGGGATGCATGCCCCAAAGTATGTGTCTACTCCATAGATGGGATGATTTATAGAGTTCTTGGCATTACTGATGGTGTAGGTGAACTGGTTCTCTCTATAGAGTCTCTTGGTCTCCCCTCCAAACATTGGGATTGTAGCATATGTAAGGTCCATCTGAAGGGTACCACCCAACCTTTTACTCCATGAGCGAGACAAAAGNTACTATGTCCATCATTATGCTTTTTGAAGGCAGCTGGGAGAGGTTTATGAGAAGGTCTTTGATGAGGCCTGGGAATTTGACCTTCCTAGAGTCGAAAGAGAACAGATCATGGTAGGGTTTTGTAATGTTGAGGCCAAGCTCATCCATCACTGCTTTTGGCATTAGGTTATGTGATGCTCCCGAGTCAAGCAAATAGTTGTGAAGGATCTTATCATGGATGTTCAAAGATATGTAGAAAGGTGGGCAAGACTCGTCCAACTATTCAATCATAGGACCTAGGATTATTGTGGGCTTATCATCTTGCAAGTTCACAAAGTCAGCATCTATGGGTGTCCTTGGCTGAAGATAGTTCAGTATAGATGACTTGAAGGCATCATTCTTCATAAGCTCTATCAAGGGAAAAGGGATTTTTAACTTCTGAATTTCTGACTCAAGATTGAAAGAATAGGATAATTTGTCAGAAATTCTTACCTCTTGCGGTGGGGCTTTGAGCTAAATAGGATCATGGGTTGATGGCTATAATGGCCTTTGCTACTATTTTGGAGCATCAACCATCTTCTTTGCAGGAGTAGGCTGCTGTGTAGGGGAAGGAATCTTCTTCACAAGAGCAATAATTCTAGATCTCAAATTATAACATTCTTGATCATCTACCTAATATAAGGATTCTTCCTGTCCCTTTGAAGGATATGAGCTGGTGGGTTATTTCTTCTATAAGGGACAAAATTAGGGTTTCTGGGAGCAAAATAATTTGGCCCTTTACCTCTCATAGGTATTCACCCTTGGTCTTTAAGTCTAGACATTTTAGCTGTCAAACTATCCAACATTTTGGCCATTTCTCCATTTTATTCTCTGATGAAGAAGCCCCTAGAGGATCTGAGGGTTGCTTCTTCCTGTCCATTTTTCCCTTAACCTTCTGAGATGCAACGATATTGGACTCAAATTCAAGAGCATCATCTTGCATGAGTGACAGAGAGGAAGATCTTCTTTCTCTGAGAAGAAAACTGAAATTAGAATCAAAGGCATTGGCATAAGTGATTTTCACAAGTGTCAGTTGGCTTGATCTCAGTAGGGATATTGCTGAACATTTTGTTAAATATTTTTGTGAAGTTGGAAACATACTCACCATTCTCTCTCCTCAAATTTCTAAATTCAGTGATATAGTAAAGGTGGTCTCTTCTTTCTCCCCAATGCTTCAAAAATACGTCGTCTAGGGCTTCAATGCCAGCTACTGATCCAGCAGGTAACTCTTTGAACCATTTCCTAGCCTTACCATCTAGACTTTGCACAAAAACCCTAGTCCACACATCCTCTTGTTCAATGTTTATATTCTCAACATAACTGTAGAATGCCTCTGAATGCTCCTCAGCGGTGAAATCTCCCTCCCTACTAAACTTAGGCATGTATTTTAGATAATCTCCAGTAGGCATAGCAGAGAGGGGGTTAGGCAAATTTAGAGGGGCATATCTGGCAACAAGGATCCTTTCCATTTTGGTCAGAGGGGCAGCCATATTGGATGTGGGTATGGAAAGGGAAGAAGGAGATGTTGCTGGTGTGGGTAGTAGCTGAGAAAGTATTTGTGGTAGATCTACCTCAGTGGAGTCACTAGGGATTGGATCTATACAAGCAGCAGTGCTTGAAGATTCCTCAACCCTAAAATTTCCTAATTCACCTATAAATTCCTGAGAATTAGATGCTTCAGCAGAAGAAGATTGAAAAGGAGACCTATTTGATACAACAGGAGAAAAACCTCTGGGAATACCTGATGTAGCTCCCCTTGCAGCTCTGGAAGTCTATCTTTGTAAAGCCCTTTCTCTCCTTATAATCTTCTCAGGATCTGAAACAGGTATCACTGGTGGCCTTTGAGGATTTGATTTGGTACTTGGTCTTCTTGAAGCCACCTTGTTCGAATGGAGTCACCAGATAGATGATTACAACCCAAACAGTGTCCCAACTTTGTCTATCATCAAATTAGGGGCTATGTCATCCCCCGGGGAAGCTATTTGTTAGCTCTCCAGGAAACCCCTCTAGGTTGTAGCTCGAGGATGCCTAGTAACTTCAATATTTTTAATGGTTTTCTAAATGGATCAAGTCAGATGACCAATAAGACTTCACTCACTCAAGACATGCATAATACTCAATCAAATAGATAAGGATTCTAACTATCAATGTTCAGAGCGTTTGTATTAAAGGTGAATAAATGAAGAAATCACTATGCTGTCAGATTCATATATAAGGCACTCACATATGAATGGCTAATCATAACAAGGAAAGATACTTGCAATTAAACTCAACAAAATAGAGATAGGGTGGCAACTATCTGGTATTAGACAAAAAGAATAAACATGAATCAAACATCCAAGCACAAGTACAAAATAGAAAAGAGATGGAACCTGAACATATAATGGAAAAAGAGCTTATATTAAATGACAAAGCACATGAGAAGCTTGAATACAATAAGTGTCTAACAATCTCTGAAATCGAACCTTTGCTTCAACATTAGTCACAGGCTTTATAGCACAAAATTTATTTCAGATCCTGAAAAATTAGATCGAATTTACTAAAAATAGATAAACTTAACTGTTTTGCAAAAATTAGGTCAAAAACCCTAACTTAAGTGCTAATCTACCTAAGTCCAACACTTTCTCACTCCTCGAACTCTTTAATAACTGCAGTGAACACTCAATTAGAACTCGGACTTGCTATCTGGCAAACAAGTCACACTTTGTTAGAGTAGGTAGGGTTTGTGACCTTACTTCACCTCGCTGGCACCTTCAAAACTGGAACAGACCCAAGATACTGGTCCCTTTAATTAATTTTCAACCTTATAAATCATCCATGAGGTATTTGGATGACCCAAAGTTGGTTCTGTGTGGTACTATGCCTTTCTGCATTATTCTGCGCTTTCGGTGGCTAAGAAAGCAAAATTCTGGGTATGCAAGCTGCCGAAAGCTCTATTTTCGATGGCTAATGAACAACTGCGGTGTTCGCCTAAGCCAATGAAATATCTGTTCTTCAAAATTTAATAAAACTGTTAATCATCCTTTCTCCTGAGGCTTTACAGCTTCAATTCTTAACTTCTGGTATTTCTACAACCTGCATAGGGTTTGGAATAGCAGCAGCATCATAGGCTGCCTTCGGATCTTGAAGGCTTATTGCTGCGTCTGCTAGGGTTTCCAGCGCAAGGTGTGCTTGATATTTAGGGTTTGAATTCTTCGTCTACAACCTTGACATCCTGATCTTGCTGTAAACCATGGCGTTGTCCTTCATTAATCTCAATTTTTTTTTGTAGCAGGATAAACATCCCTCTCATTTCTAGAAGAGAATCATGCAATTCAGTATTTATTTTGGTTAATCTTGCATTGGTTCTTTTGATTTCTCTCTCTAGGACCTCTAGTTCATATACTTGCCCTAATAGCTGGTTGATTCTATGGGACCTAGGTTTGCTAGAGGAAGCACATGTCACTTGTTCAACTAGATCCTCCCTTGGTGTAGGTGAGGGAAACTCCTCAGGCTCTACCGCAACATGCTCTGTTAGGTCAACTCCCTACTCCTCTTCATCCTCAGAATCGGTGTATGGCAGGTTGAGGATATTTTTACCTTGTGCTAGATCCTCCTCCTTCTTTGTTATGTTACTGAAGTCTAGGTTCTTTTTGTCCTTCTTAAAAGCTGGAGAGTTCTAGTCAACTGCAATTTGGGAGATGGCTCTCCTCTTCCTTTTGCCACTTCTGGGGGTGGAAGACCTTTTTGAAGGGGAATTCTTCTTGTCTTCTGGCTGCAATTCCGTGTCAAACTCATTCCATAATGTCCAGGCGATGTTTCTCCTTTGCAAAATCTCTTGGAAAATTAGCTTGATCAAGCCGTGGTGATATAACCTACCTGCAATCTTGGTTGGCTCGGCCCTAACCTGATGAGCCATTTTAGTAAGGATTTTGGTGAGGTAAAAAGGTAGGTTCAGGGGGTTACTGCAAGTGAAATGATTCATTAGTTTGAAGTGACAGATCATCACCCTATTATATCTGCCCTCACAGGTTATGTAGACTAGGATTGCTTTCAACAGGTGCTGCCACTTTTCCTCCAGCCAGGATGTAGGTATGCTCTTCTTCCATATGAGGTTTTTGTGTGCAGGTTGTAGGAAATACTTGGATTCTATGTTCTTTGTGACAATGGTTTTAAACCAGCTCTCTCCAGTCCTTGGGAGCTCTGTCACTTCAGCTACCAAAGCTTCATCCACTTGAAATTCCTCTTTGCCAATTACTGCCTTTGAGCCATCAAATGTGAGGGAAAATTCTTCTGCCACTTGTTGATGAGATCCCTGAACCTTTTCACAAAATCTGTAGCAGCCTGCATCTTTGAATAGCTAACATACCTCTGGATGTGCTTCTAGGTAACCAATGTCACCCAGCTCTTGTCTTAGGGCAGGTCCTCCTCCTCTCTTCATCTTCTGAATGTTCTTCTGTACCTGCAAAATTGAAATTCAAACCATAGGGAGGGATATTACAATGCTGGATCTAGGGAGGGCTTGGCTTAGTGAGGATGCATGCAGGAAATGTGGAATGAATTAAGGAGAGGGTGTTGATTTTGAGGGGACTGGTTGTTCAATTTGGATTTGGGCAAACTGATATTAAATTCTAATGAGACCCGTGAGCTCGCCAGTGTTGTAATCATTATAACTAGATTTTAATGCTTTGTGGTGGTTCAATTACAGTCATGGGACAGGTGTAGTGATGAGAGGGTTAGGGTTTAGATATGTCACCTTTCTTTCAAGACGACGCCTCCTACCAACTCATGATTGATTGCAGATATAGTCTTTTCGGCAGTTAAGTGCTTGATGCTAACGCTTTCCATGCTGACGGTGTCTGATTATGACGGATGTGCTAACCATTTTGCCCTTTTGGAGCTTTCAGTGGTTAAGGCAGTCTTGGATCTGATTTTCAAGCTGCCGAAAGTTGGGCTTTTTGGTGGCCAATGAACGTTGAGATGTTCGCCTAAGCCACCTAAAGCTGATCTTCAAAATTTTCATTAAAAAACGGAGTCAATGAGCTTTCGATGGTTAAGGTAGTCCTGAGTCCAATTTTCAAGCTACCGAAAGTTGGGCTTTTCAGTGGTTAATTAACCGTTGAGATGTTCGCCTAAGCCATCGAAAGCTAAACTTTGAATTTTAAGAAGAAACAAAGCACAAGGTATTCCAACTTTATTTAACACACAAAAATATTTCATAATGTGCACTGAAATCTTGATCACTATGCAAAAACAAATCTTATGATTCTGACCTATTGAAGACTAATTTATTTAGGAGATAACACCCTGTATATTTGCTAATGACATGCTTTTGTATATTGGCTAATGATATCTTAATACTAAACTTCCTCTCATTCAAAAAACCATTACCATGCATCTATACAACCAAACTCATATTTGCTTGCAGTTTCTTTCCTATACTCTACATCGTCATCACTCCCTTTGCTCAATTCGCTAGTTACTATGCTTAGTTGTTGTAGTTATACATCTATCACTCAAATTTATTGCTTCAAGCTTCTTATATGAAATAAATTATGTGGTTACTCTGCTTAGTTGTTGTAGTTATATATCTATCACTCGAATTTATTGATTCAAGGTTTTTGTATGAAATGAAATTTGAGTATATTTTAAAGCATGGCTTCAAGTTAAGTAATCCTCTCATGCGCGTTTAACCTTTCTCAATAAAGAAATACCACTATAAACATCTTATGGTAAAATCATAACTTAATACTAGGTATTGGGATTTAGTGTCTTTATGAATAAAACTCGTATTGTATTCTAAACTATCTGCGACAATGTTGACACCATACTTTATAATTTAAAGCATGGCTTCCAATTAAGTAATCCTCCCATGAGCGTTTAACCTTTCTCAATAAATAACTCTAAGCATCTTATTGTAAAATTAGAACTCAATACCATATATTGGAATTCACTACCTTTATGGAAGAAACAAAACGCGTATTGTAGTGTAAACTATCTGTGAAAATGGCGTCACCATCCTTCACATTAGTGCTGCAACAAGCAAGGATGGTCCTTTTTCAGCAACCTTGAAGATGAAGATGACGTTAAGAAATTTAAATTTCTAGGACTGTGATTTTTAGAGTTACTGTGGAATTGGTAATTCTGTTGAATTAGCAATTCTTTGCATGACGCTACTTTGGGGGAAATGACCCTGGATTACGCCTAGTTTCTGTCTTTCAACAACAAATCCCTTTCATGTACAATGACAATTATTTAGTTGTTGGCTGGTAACTTTCCCAGGAAAATAGTTCAATTCGTGAATTGCTCAAACAAGTTTATTAAACCCTCTTCATCCCACCCCACCCCAACCAAACCCCACCTCAGGTTTTGTCGAGAATATTCAATGCTCAGAACAAGAAAATTATAAGCTCATTACCAAGGATGAGAGAGTCATTAAGGTTGATAACTGGTTAAAAGTGTACTCCCAACCAAAAAAAGTAAAAACAAGTGCTATATTTTGTTTAACTTGAATAGCATACATACACATTCATTACATTTAGATTTCAAAGGTGGTTTCCTACTGAATTGGCATGAAAAAGAGTTTTAACTAAGTTAAATAGATTATTTGCCTCAGAATTGCTGTAAACGAGGACCTGATTGCCCATTATTCTTCTCTATTTTGTGCGTCCACTTACAATTTCTCTAGACGATGCAAGGCCAAACTGGCCACCTGTCAAAGTCACATGCGGGAACCACGCAACTTCTTCCATCGTGCCAGTAAATGAAGTGACTGACTGCTTCACTCACTAGCCTTCCTTCCCTCTTCTTAGTCTATAGGTAAAGAGAAAGCAAGCAACTGGTCTTTCTCATCCTTCCAAGTATGTAGTTGAAAAGCAAGCAAACAAACAACGAAGCCAGCAGAACATAAGAAGAAAATGAAGATTTTGTGTAAGAAACATGAGAGCTGGTATTAATAAGTACTTCATCGCCATGCCACTCCCTTGTATACAGACTCGGGCATAGAATGGACCGCCATTTCTTTTCAATGGCAGCTTGGCAGTTGACATGCGCGTGACTTGAAGTGTGTCATGGGCGGTACCCTTGAATTGTTTATGAATCTTTGGAATTATTGTTATTCTTGTTATGAATTTAATTATTCTCTTACTTATTTAATTATAAATGCATGAATTAATTTGTAGTTATGTTTATGAGTTATAATTGAAAGCGTGGTTAAATTAAGGTTTCAAAATGTCCATTTTTTTTTTACAGAAACGATTGAGAATTTTTGAATTAAAAAAAGGATGAAACGACGTTACCAAACACAGAAAGTAGATTGCTCCCATAGGAGAGCAGCATCCAAAACTCCTTGCTTATCTTTCTCGTATTTGTAGCTATCTTGAAAGAACCCTACTCTATGGAAGTTACACCTTATTACAAATTGACCAAGAAGCAGTAAACAAAAACAAGATATTATAAAAGCTTATAAGAGAGATCAAAACTTAGCGACCTTCTACGAGTATCCAATCATACTTATAAGTTGCATTCATAATGAAACCTATAACTAATTTTTGAAAATTTTATATCTGTAATCTGAAAACTGTTATCCTCCTCCAAATCTCCCTTTCCTTCATCTCCCTTAAGCTCCAAAACACATCCTTTTGATGCCAAAAAACCATTCCCAAGTACCAACTCACTTCCTGATGAAGCCCGATAACCAACATGCCAAGATGCCCAAGATGTCCGTTGTTATTTTCACATTCTTTTGCCACCTGCTGCGTATTGAAAAAATTGGATTTTAAATTGTTTTCCATGCATGGGCAGCTCCATTCTCCACCCGTGATCCATTTCTCCTTCTCCTGCCCCTTCGACGTCAAAATTGACAACTGATTACAAGAATGACCACCCATTACGTGCCCTACCTTTGAACTCGGGGATGACACTTTGTGTATTTCATATCCAATCACTGAATTGTCTTGACACACGGTGTCAAATTTTCCACCAGCCAGGTAGCAAGCCAACCAATTAAGATTGTGGTTGTCCTTCTTGCATGTTGATGAGATGATAATAATTTTTGAAGTGGAGAATTGTTTCTTCCTTTGCGCCTGAGTGGTTGTGGATAGTTTACCAAAGCGATAGAGCTTCTATTGCAACACTTAGCTACTGCCTGCAGTAGAGAGCCGGTGGTGACAAGAATACAAGAACCGGTTTTTGAAATCCGATTTCTTGAATTTGAGATGAGTGGCTGTGGATACCAATTTACGGTAGAGTTTTTTGAATTGGAGATGAGTGGTTGTGGAGACCAGTTTGCAAGAGCAGCAGCATTGCTATTGAAACACTTAGATATTGCCAACAGTAGAGAGTTGATGATGAAAGAACCGATTACCTACGTTGTCGTTAGAATATCTATCTGAGAAATCCTTCCATTTACAGTGTAATGCATACCTGCAAATTGAAGTTGAGGCTGATCCTTTATGATGATAAAATCCAGTTCATGGGATCCAGCTTATTCCTTTCCTTTCTTCATTACAGACAAGCTCTCCATAATCTATTAAAAATCCTCTGTTAGCCATTATATCAGCCTGCTTATTGTTTGTTCTCACGATATGAAATAATTTTATATATTTGAACTCCCTTCCTAGACAGATAAGGATGTGATGCATTTTGATTGTCGGGCTCTTGATCTTCTTATACAACAATATTGCTTCCTTTATGACCATGATTGAATCGCCATAGACTGATATCTCCTCCATTTAATAATTTTTTGCAATCTCCAGCCCTTTGATTAGAGAAAGCCACTCAACCCCATTATTGGATTTCTTTCCCAAGCCCCAAGCACAGTCCTTCTGCTTGTTCCCTCCAAGATGAAAAACAACTCCACCTGCCCCAGCCAGCCCCGGATTTCCTTTAGAGGCCCTATCAAATATAAGGGAGTTATATCCCAGGTTTAGTCTCCAATTAGCAAAACCTTCTTCGCTCATCCTCAGTTGCCAATTTAAACAATTGGGTCTATTGGTTGTCGTATGCCATCTATTGGTAACATGTTGAAGAAAATCATTTTCCCACACTCTTTCCTCGAACTTCAGAGGCTCGTTATTGATATGCTTCATTCCCCTCGTAACTAAGGCTTCCACCCACAACGATTTTGCAGTAAGCATTACTTTCCTTGGGGTGAAGACTGCACCTTAAAACAGCTATTTGTTTCTGGTTACCCAAATATTCTAGTAGAGGTATTTAGGAAGGGAAACCCAGGCTCTTGTGAGATCCGGATTTTGAAGAAGAGAACCATGGTAATAGTCTTTCCAGCAGGAAAAGAGATCAGTCCAATTGGTTGGAAGAATCTAGTTGATATGCAACTCATGGACGGCCAGAGACCATACTTTTGTGGAGAACTTACATTCCAGAAAGAGATGGTCAATGGTCTATTATTCCTCTTTACATAGTACACAGCGCAAAGGCCCTTGAATCCCTCTTTTTTTCAAATTCTCAGTAGTCAGAATTTTGCGGTGTGCTAATATCCAAAAAAAAGATATAAATCTTTGGAAGACCATCATTGCACCAGACTTTGTTCCACTTGCTATCCGCACTGCAAATGTATTCATTATTGGAGATTAATTGGTAGCCTTCTTTTACTATGTAAATCCTCGATTTACCCCAATCTCTGCTATCCAAAAGCTGGCTGTGAACAAGCGCAAAACCTTGGAGAATAGAGTAAAGAGCTTTAAAATCAAGCGTGAGATGCTCATGCACGTCCAAGGATTTCCATCCACCCCATCTTCCATTATTTTTCCAAGAACATAGACCATAGAGGGTGAAAATATTTAGATGATCTAACCATTGCTTGAGATCAGAGAAGGATATCGGATGATTTACTGGAGAGATTGGCCCCAAACTATCCTACCACATTCTGATTTGTATACCATTACCTGGGCCCAAGTATAGATGATTTTTTATGATATGGGTCACCTTCTTGCAAAGGATCTATATTGAAGACCCCTTCCCTGTCAGTGGGTACTCATCCACACATCTTTTCCTTGCTCCCTTCATATACTTTTTCCTAAGAATCTCCTTCCACTAGACCTTCTCACCAGAGACAATCCTCCACAGAATTTTCGCTCCTAAAGCAAGATTCATCCTTGTCAGGTCCCTAATTCTAGTCCCACCACAGTTTTGAGGGCTACATCCCATGTTCCCAATTTACAAGGTGAATTTTTTTTGTGCCATTTTTCTATCCCCCTTGCCAAAGAAATTTTCTAATTTCCTTGGTGATTTCCTGCATAACTTTTATTGGAGCTAAAGAGATCGAGTATGTATAAATTGGATAGGCAACGAGAATAGAGTTTATAAGGACAAGCTTACCAGCAAGGTTGATCCACCTTACTCCCCACGAGGAGATTTTTTTCTTGAAATTCTCGACAATACTTTGCCAGTCAACAGAAGTTTTTTTACCTTTGAATATAGGGGTCCCGAGATAGCTAAATGAGTTCCAATTTAGTTTTCCTTCGAAGCCAATAATTTTGGAAATCCTTGCCATCATCCTGGGTCGATAGTTCCAGGAATAAACCTTGGATTTTATCTGATTGACCTTGTCGTCTGAAGCTTTTAAGAAAGAGGACAAAGCTTCATTAAATCTCTCTGCAACCACCGTGGAAGCCCCACCAAGCAGAATTCCTCTTAGCTTTTTGTCTTCTTGTAGTGCTTGGATCTTTCTACTCAGTGGCTCTAATACTAGTAGAGAGAGAAATGGTGGAAATGGGAAGCCCTGCCTGAGGCCCCATGAGGCTTGGAAGAATTCAGTCGGTCTTCCATTAATTAACAGAGCAATCCACAAACTATTAATACAGGCTTTGATCCATTTAATAAACTGTTTTGAGAAGCCAAACCTGGACATAACTTCAAAAATAAAAAAATGGTTAACCCTATCAAATGCGTTAGCAATATCAAGATTGATAGTCATACCTTGTTGTTTCCTTTCCATGGTATAATGGATGGCTTCTTGGACAATGATGATGTTGTCTAGAATTTGCCTCCCACCTACAAATCCCCCTTGAGACTCTGAAATATATGCTTCATGAGATTTTTCATTCTTGTAGCTAGAATTTTAGTGAGAATCTTGTAAGAATTGTTGCAAAGAGAGATTGGTCTGAATCTTTCCACAGAGTTAGGATTTTTTTTCCTTCGAAATCAAAGATAGGAAAGATGAGTTGGTTGCCCCACCACTTTTGTCTTTTTTCCTCGTCCAATTGAGCATTCTTCTCAGATCAACCTTAATGATGTCCCACGCATACCGGTAAAAATTGATTATGAACCAATCTAGGCTCGGCACCCTGTCAAGCTCCAAAGTCCAAATTGCATCACTAATCTCATGCTCCGAAATTGGCTTCATAAGTACCTAATTCTCATCATCAAAAAATTTAGAAGGGATAACTGACAGAAGCTCAGCTTGAGAGATGGGATCCATCTCATCTCTGTTTGTATAGATATTTATGAAATGCTGAACAATATGCCTCTTGATTGCCTCATTCCCTTCAATTTTATTTCCATTGCTACCATACAACTCTTTTATAGTATTAAAGCTTAATCTGGATTTTGATTGCTTGTCGAAATAACTTGTGTTGCTATCTCCCCCTTTCAGCCACAGTTGTCTGGGTTCCAGCCTCAATTATTCCTCCTCTTTCTTGGAAACCCTTAACATTCTCATATTCAACTCTTTTTCCTGATTTAGAGCAAGCAAAGTCACTTCTTCATCTTCCATTCTTTTATGGAAAGTAACGATATCATCTTAAATTTGTTTTTTTGGAAAGTGGGCCCTTTGAAAGAGAGTTTATCCCATTTTTTAAGAGCGAGGCGAGTTGCTCTTAACTTTGACTCCCATATATAGCTAGGAGAGCCAATGATATTATAATTCCAAGCCTCTTGAATGATTTCCATAGACTTTGAATCCTGCAACCAGAGAGGATTAAAACGGAAAGGGATAGGGCCTATATTTTCAGAGAGAGTTAGGGACAAGTATATTGGTTTATGATCAGAAGATGTTGAAGGAAGGGCTAGAGAGGTCGGGATCAGGTCCCTTTGTAAGAAGGAGGAGCTAAGCAAAAACCTGTCAAGTCTGGCCGCAATATGACTAGGTCCCGGTCTTTTATTGCTCCAGGTATATTTCCCATTCTTGAGAGGAGGATCCAAAAGATCTAGATCTTCCATTTTTATTCCAAAGGGGTCCCTGACGATCAAGCCTCCCCTCTTCTCCATTTAGGATTTGATGACGTTGAAGTCCCCAACAAGAATAGTATATTTTCCTTACAAGATCTTGCTCAGCGAATTGAGAGTTTCCCAAAAGATGAGCTTATCCCTGTAATGTGTTGGACCATATACATTACAAACAAAAAATGACTCTAGATTTTCTCTACAAAGAAACTCAATGAGAAGCCAATGATTGGTTTCCTTTACTAAATTCATTGTATATTTTTTTTAATTGTAAAAGGTGGCAATTCCTCCAGAAGCTCCTTTGGAGCTTATGGCTTTCCCTTGATAATTTTTCCAATGGAGCTGAGATAGGGCCATTAACCCGTCTTCGGCCATATTTGTCTCTTAGATCATCAAAATGTCTGGTTTCTCATATTTGATCATATTTTTAATAGCTTCCACTTTACTTGACCTCCCCAGACCTCTACAATTCCAAGAGACAAATATCATTATTTCTTTGACAATTCAGGTCCTGCTCGAGACCTGCTATTCGCTCTTGATCCTCCGGTACTTCTGGTGTTTTGTAGAAGCTTAGTTTCCTCAATACTCATATGAATTTCGAGCTTGAGTTCTCTTTCTGCTTCCTGTTCCGTGTGGTGCCTGTGTGTTTTCCTTCCCCTTGTGGATGTTGGTGGAGCTTGATCTGTAATTTATTGTGATCCTTGCGAAGAGGAATGGCCTGCGGAATCTACCCTCGAATTTGGTCTGCTTTTTTTAACCATTGATACCCAAGATCCACTTGGGGAATAAGATCCTGCAAGATTTTTCTCTGTCCCATCTTCACTGGCATTTGAAGCGCGCTTAGTTCTAGATCCCCACCTTCTTTCGTTTCTTCACCCTCCGGAATGCTATCTGCTACGAGGATTTCTCCCTCTTGTATGTGAAGATCCATGTATGGGTTGATGATGTTCATTTCCTTGGTGATTGTAACATTCTCCTTGGTTTTTTCTGGTTGGTAATCATTGTTATCATTGGGAGAATTATATGGTGCCTTCTTCCCTCTTTTCACCTGTTGCCAACCTACTTCTTGGCTTTTCCCAGGATCCTATGTCACTTCTTTAGGGTAGCTTTTGAAAAATTGTTTGTATTCATGGAACTTTCTACACTTGAACGGAAGCTAGTCATAATCAACCTTCTACAGATATTCCCATCCATCTATGAACAGGTTCACTTCTTCTGGTAAGCCTTTCAATAAATCAACTTCCACACATATCCTTGCGCATGAGAATAATGGCCCCCTTGGCTCTTCCTTGTCAATGTATTTACCAAGGGTATTTACAATGGCTTGAAGGGCCTTGTCATTTCAACAGTGCAGAGGAAAATGAGGAAGGTGAACCCAAACCGACACTGCTGAGGGGACATCCTTTTCTGGGTCAAACGATAAAGTCTAACGGTTTAGATATAGGCCTCTCGACCCCATGAAGTAAGGCCCACTTCTAAAGATGAGATCCCTATCATCTTTATTCTCGAACAAAAAAACAAAATACCCTTTTCCATAGAAGTAGTGTTGCAGGCCTCCGGAGATCAAAGGCATCTAGTTATTTGAGATCCAATATTCCATGGTTTTTGGAGAGGGCCAAATCCCAATGAATTGACCTATAAATGAGGGGAGTTGTTGCCCTCCTCACAAAGCTTGATGCATGAACTTCAGAGACTGGAGGGGGTGAGGATTCAACTAAATCCTTGAAGGCATCCTCTAAGAGGCATCTTCTCTCCTCCAGAGGGGGATCTGGAGGATCCATGAGCACAATACAATATCATACCCGATCGGATTTGATATGATCAAGCCACCATCGATTAGAATCTTCACTTAAGCACCTAGTCGAATATCCCGATCTGCCAAATCGATTAAACCTGGTCTGCAGATGCAACCAGGATCAACATGCCTGCCTCTTCAGACGGCTTCCCTCACGCCTGCTCAGATGACCCTTTCCAATCATCAGTTGACCCTCACGGCTACTCGATCCTCATGGCCTCTATCCTCACCATTGTGGTTGATTTTTCTTGATTTCAAAAATGTGCATTAGCATGCATGCATTTCATAATTATTAATTTATTATAAGAACCTTGAGGTAACATAATAGTCTTTGAGAGAAAGTGAATTTGTGATTGTGTTGGATATGGAGTATCTCGTGGCCTCGTTAAGACACAAAGGCATGTGCTCAGGTGCGTGCACACACACACACACAAATAAAAATTAAAAATGTGAATATAACTTTACTTCTTGAATAAAAGACTTCCCTTACTTATTAATACAAACTATATATATGACTTTGATTAGTAATATACCAAAAATTATTGGTATAAAAAAAGTTAAAATAGTGATGAGTAATAATGATTATCTTATTGTTGTCAGGAAAATCCAGCAAAACAATCCTTCATATAATTGCAATTTTGGATTACCATTAACTTATCAATATTAGATGAGGTAGAGACTAAAGAACCTGCTAAAGAGACGTGACCCACACTTAGGGAAACCCTAGTTGCTTGAACAATTTGAAATCCATCCAAGATACACCTAATTTCGTTGTTTTCTTGCTCAAAACCAGTGGAAAGGACCGAATATGTTCATGCTAGGAATCTATTTCCTCCTCTCACTCCCAGATTTAAGGGTTCCTCCATATTCTCCATTGTTAGGGGTTAATTCGCTTCAGTTAGCCCAAGGAAATGACCTATAGCTGGTTAAATTGTTGGACCATAAATGATGTTTTATGAATATGATGCCACTAAATTTTCAAAGCTTGTTAGCTCTTGGAATTCAACTAAAAGATCCAAAATGGTTTGCAACATATTTATTAAGTACTTACAGGTCTTTACCTAGTTGTATTTAACTTCTCCAAATCCCAAACAAAAATTCCTTCTCCTGGATGATCGTGCTTTGGTTAGAATGTTTAGTAGGTAGTAGAGCATTGAATCTCCAAAATTGAAGGCTAGGTAGATTCCTTTGCACATGGGAGATGTTTCTTTATTTTCATCTTTTTTTGCAAACAATATCAAGATCTTAGTTTCTTCTCAAGGCCCTATCAAGGGTTTCAAAGGGATGCTTTTAGCCCCTTCAACTTTCTATTTCAATATGGAAAAGGAGATTATAACTTCCCTAGTGTGGATAAGTGTCCATCATTTGCCGGAAATATTTTGCAATGAATGCTCCCTCAAAGCTATTGGGAACATGTTTGGTTGATACATTAATTGGGTTGAACCGAAGGGAAATATGATTTATCGTGCTCGTATTTGTCTGGAAGTGAATATGGATAAAGGCCTTCTCAAGGCTCTGAAAATCACCATGGATGGTTGGTGCAATCTTGAAGTCCTAGATCATGAACAAATCCCTTTCAAATGCATCTCTTGCCATGAATATGGGCACTTTTCCAAAAACTACCCAAAGATTCCAAATCCTCAACCTTCGCAACGTCTGCATCCATGCAAGGAAGCAGAGTATAGCACCTTCGAGACAATAAAAAGTGGGCATTGGAAATCTCATTTCGAGTCATAACAACCGCGGTAAGTCTAAGAAGACATTCTAGAACCAAGCAATCAGAGATCTAAATCCCTTGAATCTTTGAAACACTGTGAAACTGAAAAATGAGACAGTTGAGAAACCATTTGAAAATGTTGAAGTTGGAAAAAAGGAAGAACCTAAAGGTGGTATTGATCCATCTAAATATTTTGTGGACATAGAGGCTACTAATGTCTCAAAATAAGTCCCATAACAATATTCATTCCAAAAATCTAACACAATGGAAGAGGCTCCTCTGACATTTACAAACCTTTCTTATGCACGCATATTGCAGAAATTTCCTCATCCATCTCCTCCTCTCACCAGGAGAAGGAAAACAAATCGAAAACTCAGAGAAAAAGAAGCAAAATCAAGATTGTTGTTGAGTCATCAACTCTCCTTTGATTCACTTATGTTTAAGGAGAGGAATCCTACTCATCCTTCTCAATAATCATGTACCTTTTTTTAATTTGCTTTGTAAGAAAATCATAAGAATATATTCTTTTACTCAAGCAAATGGAGGAAAAAACAAATTTAGGAGAAAGTATTGGCTCTTTTATTCCCAACTCTCTCATGGGAGGAGGTAAGTCTTGAAATTCCCAAAAATACCTTATTTGGCATCTATTTCTTATGTGGCTTGACCACAACTTTGTTTACTATAATTTTTACCTATTCCTGCTAAAAGAATAAAAGTATTTATCTAATTTAAGCACACTGTATATAATTGTGAAAACAACTCATACAAATCTTATGAGATATGGTGATTTATACTTATTATATTAGCTTTATTGATGGGAAAGAATACTTTGATTATTGCAATCTTTGTGGTATTTAATATATCAATGATCTCTAATGAAAAATCTACTTCGGGACGAGAGGTAAATAATCAACATAAACAATGAGGCAAAAATCAATTCATCCTTTGCTCCAAGAAGATTTGAAGAGTTTGAATCTTGGACACTGTGCTTCTAAAATTCACGACGGTTCGGCTCCTGGAACACCAAGAAGATTATGATCGGTAACCCGAGGTGGAGATCGACCTTTCTCATTTTTTCAGAAATTTTTGTAGGGATTCTTAGCAACGATCTGAGTGTAGCATCCATGGCTGATGGAGGGGGCTCTTCCCCTCCCCCTGAACTCAATGATATCAGGATATTGGTAG
This sequence comes from Pseudotsuga menziesii, assembly GCA_001517045.1. Lineage (NCBI taxonomy): Eukaryota > Viridiplantae > Streptophyta > Pinopsida > Pinales > Pinaceae > Pseudotsuga > Pseudotsuga menziesii. The sequence continues at coordinate 313,778 of LPNX010985912.1, forward strand.
CAGCATGCAACAAGAGGAAGCTTAGCCCGAATCAACATAAATTTGTCAAGAAATTATACAACATTCATTCGGTGGATCTACCTGCATAACAACCTTGCCAAACAACCATGAATATTGCAGATCAAGGTCTTATTGGCCAGTTTACTAGTCTCTGACCATCCCCCAAGGAAATCGATGGGATGGGTTCATAGGAATTGGAAGCCCCTCGTCTCGTAAGGCATTCACAGTAATCTGGTAGGTAAAGGATTTTACATATTTCTATTTGAAAATTCAGAAGGCGAAGATTTAATTTTTAGAAACGAGCCATATTTCATGGGTCCTCAAGGACTGTACCTGAATAAGTGGACACCAAACTTTGATCCGAGTCAATATTTTCCTTCAGTTGTTTCTGTTTGGGTTACGTTGTTGCATCTCCCTCTTCACTACTGGAATCCAGAGTCTTTATAATCTATAGGTAACAAATTCGGGAAGTATATAGATAGGGCTGAAAGAAGAGAACAATATTCTTGTGCTAGAATATGTGTTGAAGTTGTTTTGGAGGTAGGCTTTCTTGAAACGATTAAATTGACAATAGTGGATTGGTCGCATGTGTAGGAGCTTGATTATGAGCAACTAAATTTTAAGTGCAAACATTGTCATGGCTACGGGAATTTTTCTAAATCATGTAAAAAGAAACCTGAGGAAGAAGTTGTCAAAGAGAAGGGAGAACAATGGACACAAGTTCAAAAAACAAGTATAGCAAAGCAGGGTAATAAATCAAAGGGTAAAAGAGGAGAAATTGGGTCCAGTAGTAATCCCATTGGACAAAAGCATATTGAAATTGGAACAACTATGAAGGAAATCACATCACAAAACAAATTTTAAGTGTTAAGCAATCCATAAGAACAAGTGCTCCCAGTGCTAGAAGAGGGTGAAGTTCAACAATCACAAGAGCCGATAAGAGAAGAAAATAAAGAATCAATTGAGCAGGATCTTGGTACTCATGCTGGTGGGCCCTCCCCCACATATGCAGAAATGGAAAAAAAGAAACCTATGGATAACTCTGGTTCATCTGAAGAATAATCCCTTGAGAGGTATTCAAAAAAAGGGCGTAAATCTCTTAAGAAGGTTCGGGAAGAAGAAGCTGAACGTCTAAAGATGCAAGGAAGTCAAACCACAATAGAGATGTCAATTGGCAGGAATACTCAGGCTAGACCTTTAAAAGGATTCCCTCTTCCTTCTATCAATAATAAATAATGAACATTGTCTCTTGGAACTGCAAGCGGCTGGGAAATCCTTCAAAAGTTGAAGCAGTCAAAGACCTTAGAAAAATGGCTTCACTCGATGTTCTTCTGCTCCAAGAGACAAAAATAGAAGAGGTCACTTTTCTTTCCTTAAGCAAAAAGAATTGGAAAAAGAATGCACAGAAGGTTATGAGTGCATGGGGTTCATTTGGTAGACTAGCAACTTTGTGGACAGAGGAAATGTTTTCAATGGTAAACTCATTTGAAACACAACATTGGATGTTTACTGAGCTCCGCCATAATCCAAGTAAGGTCTCTCTGGCTATTTTTAATCTTTATGTACCTGTAATTTTTCAAGAGAAAAAAGAATGTTGGAACTCCCTGGCATATTTTGTTGCTGCTAATGCTCTCTCAAATATCATTGTGGTTAGTGATTTAAATATTACACTAGATCCAAAAGAAAAAAAAGGAGGAGTCCATGGGAGAGCCCATGCATAAATCGGTGGATAATTTCATTCTATTATGGGATCTAGTAGACTTTAAAACTAAGAAAGGAAAATAAACATGGGAAAACAATCGAACATGTGCAGCAAGGTTGGATCATTTTTTGGTTCAGAGCTCTATTTTGATGGAGAAAAAAATTATTTCCTTCAGCATCTTGCCCAAACTTTCTTCGGATCACAAGCCAATATTGTTGCAGATTGATGATGAAGAATATCTCAGTCCCATACCTTTTCGGTTCAGTCCTCTTTGGATAGACCGAGATGGTTTTATGAACACAATACACAAGGCATTGAATATCTTTGTCACATGATCGTTGAATTATGTGTGGGAAAGAAAACTAAAAAATACTAAATCAGTGTTAAAGGAATGGGTCAAACAGTCCCTTAAATCTCCAATAAGCCATAGAAAAGAGGCTCTGGAAAAATTGGAGGAGATCCAATTGGAAATGGAAGAAAAATAAATCACCTTTGCTTTGCTGGAAAAAAAGCAAAAAGCACAGTTTAACTCCTTTCGAGCTTTTAGGCAGGAAGAAGAATACCAGAGATTGAAGTCTCGTAGCATTTAGTTGAAATCAAGAGATCGAAATACCTCATTTTACCACAAACAATATAGAGCTAGACTCTCCCTAAATCATATTTCGGAAATATCCTCAGTGGCTGGTGAAACTTTCAAAGGCATTTCTCAAATAAAAAAGGCGGCTGAAACACATTTTTAGTGTCTATTTAAAGAGGATGGCTTTATTGAACCAGATTTAACTTCAGAATGTTTGGCCAACATTCCTTGTTTTGTTAGTGATGAGAAAAATTGAGAGCTAATACAATCTTTCTAAAAGAATAACTGCCATCCTATAAGGCTTCTTTAGTAGCATAGTGCTATAGGTTCTGGTTACGAAGGAAGAGATTATTGATTTTATTTGGTCTATGGAACCGAATAAAGCCCCAAGCCCATACAAATTCTCTTTTCAATTTTATAAAGTTTGTTGGACATTATTCAGAAAAGATCTACTCAACATTATCAAAGCATTTCATTCAAAATCCAAAGTTGGTGGATGTACCAACTCTGCCTTCCTTGCATTGGTTCCTAAAGATGTCAACCCAACTACTTTTGATTGATTTAGAACTATTTCACTTTGTAATGCATCTTATAAAATCTTTTCTAAACGCTTAGCTAATCGGCTCAAACCTTTGCTAGGGAAGTTGATTTCACCTCTTCAAGGTGGGTTTTTCAAAGGGAGACACATTCTGGATAATGTGATTCAAGTTCAAGAAAGCCATGCACTCCAACTTTCAAAGAAAGGAGAAGGGCATGCTAATAAAAATTGATATGGCAAATGCTTTTGATAGGGTAAAGCTATCATTTCTTTACAAAGTTCTTCGTTCATTTGGATTCAATTCTAATTTTATAAATTTAACAAAAGCTTGTATGGATAAACCATGGATAACACCATTGGTAAATGGCAGATCAACAAACTTCTTTCAAGCAACCGGGGGTCTTTGACAAGGTTGTTCGCTTTCGTCGTTCTTGTATATTCTAATGGCTGATACTTTGAGTAGGAAGTTATCTATAGGAAAAGATGAAGGGGTTATTTCGGGCATCAAGTTGGCAAGTGGGGTAGATTCTATCAATCATGCCCTCTTTGTGGATGATTCGTTGCTTTTGGGAGGGGGCTTCGTTAAGGATGGCAAGACCTTTTAAAGAAATTTTGCAAAATTTTTGTCTTATTTCAGGGGCTCTTATCAACAATAGAAAGAGTGCAGTGTATGGTTGGAACACCGATAACTCGATAATTGTAACATATCACACATTTTAGACTTTGCTGGATATGACACATGGGACAAGATTAAATATCTGGGTCTTCCATTAACCTTGGGCCAAAACAATCCTTCACTTTGGCTGGAAATAATTAGCAAGATAAAAGTGAAAATTGCCTTGTGGGGTGTTCATTGGCTAGCAAAAGCAGGGAAACTTATAATGATTAAGTCAACACAATCAGCTCTTCCAATTTACCAATCCTCTCTTCTTCTTGCTCCAAAAGCAATTATGGATCAGATATCCAAGTTGATCTGGGATTTTCTCTAGAGAGGCAGAAAAGGAAATCATAATAGAATGCATTTGGTTAAATGGGATATTGTTAAAAGACCTGTTCTAGAAGGTGGATTACAAATTATAGATCTGGGATTGGTTAATCTTGCTATGGGAGGAAAACTTATGTGGCAGCTCTTCTCTAATAGAAAACACATCGTTAGTCAAATTTTATGGAAAAAATATCTTAATGGAGTAACATTAAGAAATTTACAAGTAGCAAACACTTCTAAAGGATTTATTACCTAGAATTTATGTAGAAAAGGATTCGAGTTCTTTCAACAGCAGCTCTATCATATACCAGGAATGGAAGGAAAACTCTATTGTGGGAGGACAATATAAATGGAAACGCTCCATTAAACTTTGATTTATCCATGACCGGGATCAAACTCTGGCTTGTTAACAAAGGGTTTTTACGGCTGTCTGATATCTCATCGTGGGATAGTAATGGAAACTGGGCAGTGCGGCAACTTCCAGAACTGCCAGATCACCTGAACTCTAAAAAAACATGTTGTTGGTTAAGTTGTCTGGATTGGCTTTGATTCACTCATCGTGCGAGGATGCATGGGGTTGGGGAAGAACAGGGAAGTATACAACAACGCAAGGCTTCCACGCTTTACAGACACACCCGATTCCAATTCAAACTGTTTCTTTTTGGAAAGAAGTCTGGAATTATCCAAGTAATCCAAAAGTAATTTCTTTTACATTGATTCTTATGCAACATAAATCTCTAACAGGAGAAAATCTGTCAAGAAGGGGTTGTTTTGGTCCTTTTAGATGTTTCCTATGTAATCAAGTTGTAGAGACTTCAGATCATGTTTTTGTTGGATGTGTTTTTACTCAGAAGGCCTGGAAGCATATAATGAGTGGGAGGTTACAACTCCTTCGAATATTGATCTTGTAAGTTTTTTTGCAAGTTGTATGTCTCGGTACCTAGAAATTCTTTCAAACATCCATGAATGGAGGAAAATATGGCAAGCCATCCCACAAATTTTATGGTGGAAAATCTGGTTAGCAAGAAATGAATTGATTTTTAACAGTAAGGTCACGAAACCAGAAATTGTTGCAACAAAAGCAAAGGCTTTGCTATTGGAAGTTGTGGGAAAAAAAAATCAAATTGACTCCATTAAATTCACAGATGAGTATAAGTGGCTTGGATCACTGCAGGCAGACAAAATTCAGTTGAGTTCTGGCAAGCCTTTTATCAAACAAATTTGGCATGTGAGACTTCCGGAATAAGAATTTTCAGAATGGTGGAAAAGGAAAAATAAAGTCTCAATCTTCTTCGATGGAGTGTCAAAAGGAAATCTAGGGAAAGCTGGGGTAGGGGGATTGATATACTTTCTGGGAGGAATGTTATAAACTAGCTTCAGCTGGGGTCTAGGACAAATTATGAATAATTAAGCAGAAATATTTGTTCTCTTAAAATCATGTCAACTTGTAAAGGAAGCTAGACATAATAATCTTCAAATATTTGGACATTCAGAAATTATAATAAAAGCTCTAAATTCTGCTTCAAAGCTCAACAGTCTAATCTTGAACGTGACTATGCAAAGGTTGCATTTCATCTTGTTAGATTGTGTCTTTGTTACCTATTATCACATTCTTCGGGAATTGAACAAGATGCCCGACTTCAAAGCAAACCAAGGCTGTCAACTACCTCCAGGAATGCTAAGTTTGAATGAAGGACCTAGTTTGATGCATCATATTCCATAAGATAGAAATGATGGGCGGTGTCAAAATTACTTAACCAGGAATGAGTAGTTTTGATTTCTTTGTATATTTGGGAACATATGTAATTGAGTGAAGGCCCAACCAAAAAAATTTCAATGAAAAAAAAATATACTTCACATAATAATCTATTGGTCGCATAATTATTTTTTTTACTAAAACGAGTATCAATTTATATTAGAAGAAGGCTATGGGAGATCCAAACATTTGAGAACAATATATTTCAGTCCAAACTTTATAGAATTACAACAAGCTATGTATGTTCAAGACTTCAAACAAAAAACAATTATAAGAGGCCCCTTGAATAATTGTTTGCAAAATTTATCCTAGCATTCCTAAATCTATATCGTCTAACATATTGACCAAGGAAAAAAACACACTTATAAACCAATAAGAACAAATATCATTGACCAAATTGATTCCCACTATGGGATTCCTCGATTAAAACCTCCTCTTGTTGTGAGTCGAGGTGGATTAGAGAATGTTGTTGATCAATTCTAACTTGACTATTTTGTTGGACTATGTTTTCCTCTTAAAGGAAACCTTTAACAAACTTAATGAAAACCCATTGTTTCCCTTTAGTTGACTGAGATCCATGAGCAAATCCAAGAATATTATTGAAATGCATATCAATATCTATGGCAAATTTCTCATGTTTAGAGATCTAATTAATTAATTTGGTCTCCATTGTTTCTTGGTTATTTCTTAAATTTTCCAGTCGTAAACTGTAATATTCTAAGGCTCGTTTCATTATTTCCATCTTAGCTTCCAAAATTTTCATAGCTTTATGAATATCAACATCACTCTCAACATTAGCACATGGATTACCCAAAGGGTTGGCCACATAGGGATGATAAAAACAATGCCTTAGAATAACAAAATATAGGGGCGCAATATTTTCCAAGCTTGTAACACATAAACAATGTCTCTTTTCACAGAGAACTTCAACAAGATTTCACCAAAACCTTCACGGGGAAGAATATTACACACATCAAAGCTACGCTCAGCTGACAGAGCCAATTGACGATGAGACACAAACCATATATTTTCTAATCTTGAAAAATAAGTACAATCGCCCCTCTTAACCAAGAAACTGCACAAGTCATCTATCATAACACAACAGATATTAACAAAACAAATATATTTCCAACCCGAAATCATAAATATATTCACCCTTATTTATTAAAGGCCTTAACGAGATATCATCTAGGGTACTATGGAGAAGAACAACAAAAGTATTGAAAGTTAAGGTATGCACAATACGCCAATCTTTGATCAGACAAGAAATGACACACAACAGTAGTCACCATAGCAACCTTACCTATCAAAAGGAGAAAACTCAAGACCTGAGAACTCTCCAACCCCTAGATCCCATCAACTTTCATCTTCCCAAAACATTATTGAATGAATTATCCCACCGCAACTAGAGAAAATACTAGAACATGCCATGAAAAATGATACTCAGACACTAAATGCATAAGGAGTGAAGGGACCTAGGGCACAAGGTGGAGTAAGTAGCCGAATGGTAAGTCGCTCTTGTAATGACAGTGTGACCCTTGTTCAATTATCTCGAAGGCATTTCTCACTTGAATAGGAGTGTGGTTCGGTGAATGGGCATGTTTAGGGTGCATTGCATTGTAGGAGCATGAAACCGGGATACGAACCCCCGCCTTTAGATTTGGGAGTGGGCTTTAAAGGAGGGTTACAATCTAGCTCTGTTAGGGTTTTTGGTCGTTTTCAGCCTTATGGTTTCTAGCCTTGTTTCCTCTTCTTTCCATGGATCCACTTGACCCAGATCCGGATGGGCAGCGAGCCGGTCTAGTGGAAGGGTTCCACCAGATCATGGCCTCCCAGCCAGTAGCAAAACATGCCCCATTAGATTCTCGGTTTGTCAAGCTTGCTGAAGTCCTGGATGTCACTCTTTCTTTGACTGCTTCAAAATTCAAAGCGGTGTCTCTACACGAACGTGGACTTGTTAGGCATTTCACTACCCTTTGGCCATCCCCCCACTCCATTGAAATTTGGCTGGACATGAACTTACAACCTCTGATCCATGGAGAGGTTAAACAAAATTTTTCTAGAAGGGCCTTTTTGGTTTTTTCTGTTCGAAAAAAAAGAAGAAGACGGGGATTTAATCTCCAGGAATCGGCCATACTTCATGGGCCCAAGAGGAATGTACCTCAACAAGGGGGATCTATCCTTTGATCCAGAGAAGGATATACCTTCAGAAGTACCAGTCTGGGTAAAACTGCCGCACCTTCCGCTGCATTGCTGGAACAATGAGGATTTGAAAACTATAGGAAAATCCATGCAAAAATACATTGACAAGTCAAAGCCGAAGCCGCCAATGTTCTCATACACCATAATATGTGTGGAAGTAGACCTAGAAAAAGGATTTCCATAAGCAATAAACCTTAACATGGAAGGCTGGAAGCATCTCCAAACAGTTGACTACGAGCAAATCCCATTTAAGTATAAGGTATGCCATGAATATGGGCATTTTGCATAGTCCTTCAAAAAGAAAACACACGCTGAGGAAGGAAAGGTCACAAGAGAGGAATGGAATGAACTCAGTAGGAGAAAAGGAAACAAAGCAAACAACAGTAAGGTGAACTCCTTGACAAAAAATAAAAAAGTCTCAGAAAATAGCTTCCAAGCCTTGGCATCAACATCAGATCCCCAGGACCAAATGGGAAGTATAGCAGCGGAGAAAGAAGAGACACCCCAGGAGATCAAAGGAATGGAGCCAGTTCTGGAAGAGATTGGACAAACCTATGAACCAATTTTTCCAACATAGCCGTATGTGGAAACAAGGCCTGAATCTTCTTAGAACTCGGGTTCGGTCACAAGATCTAGAGCTAAGGCTCATTCCGAGGAGACCTCGAAAAGCAGAGAGGAAGAGTCCGAGTAGCTAACCAGGAAAGGAAGAAATCCCAATAAATATCACAGAGAACAAGAGACATCCAGGTAAAAAGTGGTGGGCAAGCAATCAAGCCTAGACCACTTGGTAAAACCTTTACATCTCGAAAAGAAAAGTGGAGAACTGTCGGAGGGAAGAAAGGACAGAGTGGGTTCAACACCAGTAAAAAAATAATGAAGCTAATCTCCTGGAATTTTCAAGGTTTAGGAGGACAACAAAAGGTAGAAGCAATTAAGAGTTCAAAATTCACAAAAAAAATTAACATCATCACAATCCAGGAGACTAAAATGCAAGAGGTAGAAAGTTTGGCAACCATTAAAAGATTTTAGAAAAATAGATAAGGGAAAGCTATAAGCGCTCAAGGAGCCTCAAGGGGTCTGCTAACCTGGTGGGACTCTTATCTTTTCAATTTCAAATCCTCAATTGAAAGCAGACACTGGCTCTCCGTTGAGTTGGAAGATCTGGAGAATCATGAAACAATCTGGATAGGAAACATTTACGGCCCAACAATCAACAAAGCTAAGGAAGAATTTTGGCAACAACTGGAATTGCAGAGATATGGAAGATGCACCTCCTATGTATAATTGCAGGAGACTTCAATGTAACCATCTCGCCGGAGGAAAAAAAAGTGGCTCAAAATTTAGAGACCAGTTTGGCTAAAGGCTAGAAGACGTAATAGCTTCTTGGAAGCTAGCCGACATCAAGCAAAGGAAAGGAAAATACATGTGGAGCAATAAATGGACTAGACCTGGGCTTATAGCAACTAGATTTGACCATATCCTGTTAAGTTCTTCTCTGATAAACAATCCCTTGCTTCCAGTCTCAAGACTTTTAACCTCAGTTGTCTCTGACCACAAGCCAATAATTTTCTCATTGGAACCAATTGGTAACCTGGGCCCTTTCAAGTTTTCTCTCGGGTGGTTTAGCGAGCTAGGGTTTCAAGAAATTGTTTCACAAGCCTAGGGAAAGTATTTCCATGGCTCGCCAACTTATATTTGGGAACAAAAATAAAAAAAATGTCAAAAAGGAGATAAAGACATGGCTAGCTGGTCGGCCTCACCCTAAACAAGAAAAAATCAACTTGATTAAGAATCTGGAAGAGATTCAGGAGGAAATGGAAAGGGAAGAAGTCACCAGAGAAATGCTACTAAGGGAAAGAGAGATTTATCAAAAAATTCAGACATCCAGAGAAAGGTGGAGACGGAAGTAAGATTAAAATCCAGGTGTTTATGGCTAAAAGCAGGTGGCCAGAACTCAAATTTCTTTCATTATCAATGCAAAGAATGCATAAGGAAAAATACCATAAAGGAATTAACTCTAGATGATGGAAGCAAGATCAATGATCTTGAGATAATTAAAAAAGAGGTCAAGGCACATTTCCAAGCGCTCTACTCTAGAGAATAAGAAATTTCAAAAGAAGACATGCGCTCACTTAGCGGAGAAATTCCACATTTGGTGTAGGAAAATCACAATTTTCTTACTCAGCATATCACCTTTGAAGAAGTGAGAAGAGCAGTGTGGACTTTGCATTCTGACAAGGCTCTGGGACCCGATTGGTTCCCGATCAGTTTCTACATATGCTGCTGGAATATTATCAAAAAAGACCTTGTAAAAATGGTAATTTGGTCTCAATACACAGAATGTATTGGAGGTGCCACGAATTCAACGTTCCTGGCTCTAATCCTAAAAGAACAGAACCTATCCTCCATCAAAAGGTACATACCAATTTCGTTGTGTAATTCCTCATATAATATTATCTCGAAAGTAAAATCTAATAAGATAAAGAAGGTAATCCCAGATATAATCTTCGAATACCAAGGGGGATTCATAGCTAGAAGATAGATCTATGACAACATCTTGAAGGTGCAAGAAGCAATCCATTCCAGCCAAACTCGCAAGGAGGCAGGTATGGAAATCAAACTAGATCTCGCAAATGCTTTTGACAGGATAAGGCACTCGTACATTTATCAAGTCATGTAGAGTTATGGATTTCCATAAACCTTCATTCGGTGGGTGAAGGCTTGTATAAGCAAGCCATGGATTGCTCCTCTCATAAATGGTCACCCCACCTCGTTCTTCCAAGCTCAAAGGGGAATTAGGCACAGATTCCCAATGTCCCCCTTCCTATACAGTTTAGTTGCAGATTCTCTCAGTAGAAGGCTAAACTAACTAAGGAATGAAGGGACAATTCTAGGAATAATCATAGCAAGAGGGGCTCCATCCATCAACCACGCCTAGTTCACAGATGACACTATTCTATTGGGTAGTGCCTCTTCCCAAATAGCTAGGTGTTTCAGAACCACACTGGACCTCTTCTTAAAAGTATTCGGTAGTCAACTAAATGAGAACAAATCTTGGCTGTATGGTTGGAACAACAGTCCAAATTCCCTTAGAGACCTTGCAAACATTCTAGGAATTCATGTCAATCTACAATGGACATCCTCCATATATCTGGGAGTTCCAATCATTAACAAGAAAAAGTTTGATTGCGGTCTGGAGGCCTCTAATCCAAAAGATGAAGAATAAAATTAAGCTATGGAGCAACTCTTGGCTTAACTTAGCGGGCAGAGTGGTCTTAATAAAATCAATCCTCTCTTCATATCCAATTTTCTCGTGTGCAATATTTGCAGCTCCAAAGTCAGTCATAAGATCCTTTAACTTGGAAATTAGGAAGTTCCTCTCACAAGGAGGTAAGATGTAGGGGAGAAAGTTTAATCTGGTGAATTGGGAAGTTGTAATTGAGAATAAAAATAATGGTGAGTTTGGAATCAGGGATCAAGGGAAAGTGAATCAAGCTTTGGGGGCAAAGATGGTTTGGAGAATGATCGCAGGAGGCAAGGAATGGTGGATAGAGGCTATTAGGAGAAAATATATAAAAAGGAAGAAGTCTTGAATCTTGGATCTCCCCTGGGGCGACAAAGGAACATCCATATGGAACTAGCTCAAAAAATCTGCTGGTCTAATCAAAGACAAGATATATTGGATCCCCGACAATGGTAGTAAAATCAATGTATCGACAGACTCCATCTTGGGAGGGCCCACTCTTGCTTCTAAAGTTGAGTTCTCCCTCTTCGTAGGTGGCTGGAAGATCTTGGTTACAAGTCCTTAAAAGACTTCATTATTTGGGGATCTAGGGGTGAGTGGAAAGGTTGGATTCAGTTAAATCCACCCTCTCACTTACAACCTCTCTATGCTTCCTTTAACTCTTTCTTGCATGGAATTCCCCCTATTAGCCTCACTGAAAAATATTTGAGAGGCTGGGGGAACTCCGGGACTTATACCATAAAAGAAGGCTATCAATATCTTCAAAATTCAGGGAATGACATTTAGCAAAGAAACTGGAGGAAGGTATGGGACTCTTTATGCATCCCCAAAATTAATGCGTTTATTTGGATTTGATAGGTAATAACTCCCGATTCAATTTTATTCCAATACTAATGCATTCATTTATACATTCATGTGACTGTTGTGTTTCACCTTCTGTCCAGCCTTTTTGGCTTCCTACTATTCAGATTTATTTATTTATTTACAATATATAATCTTGACGGATTATATTCTAACAATCCCCCTCTTAATCCGAAGGGGTGTTCGTAAGTCCGAGCATGTTTCTGAATCTTTCAAACTTTTCTCGTCCAAGCACTTTGGTGAAGATGTCTGCAATTTGATCATTTGTGGAACAATGTCGAAGATGGACTGTCTTGGCCTCTACATGATGTCGAATCAAATGATACTTTGTGTTGATGTGTTTGGTTTGATCATGGAATCTAGGATTCTTAGCCAGCTTGATTGCAGAAGTATTGTCGACCAATAATGGAGTGGAGTTTTCTTGGTTTTCTTGCAAATCTTCAAGTATCTTCCTGAGCCATACTATTTATTTCGTTGCTTCAGCTGCAGCCACGTATTCTGCTTCTGTTGTTGAATCTTCCGGAACTGACTGTTTGCGTGACCTCCATGAGACAGCTGCTGATCCAAGACTCATAGTGTATCCAGAAGTTGATACTCATGTCTCCTTATCGCCATCAAAATCTGAGTCTGAGTACCCAATAAGTT
>LPNX010985912.1:328297-389168 GCA_001517045.1 Pseudotsuga menziesii
AAGATAGAGAACATTCTTCAACAAGAAATCAAGGAATCCAGGCATCTTCAGTCGAATGGCGCCCATTCCCTTTGGTTTAAGACTTGACTTATCTGCAAAGTACACTATGCCATCTATTGTTTCATTAAGTTCTTCAAAACAGTCTTTTCTAAATGTCATTTGTGATGTTGCACCAGTATCAAGCAGCCAACAATATTTGTAAGAAAAAAGTGAAGTCATTTAATTAATTCCAAGATTACAATGTGCAACAATACAAGAATCAAAAAATTTACTAGCATCTTGGTTTTTATTGTCATCTTTCTTCTGGTTATGCTTGTCTTTGATGGAGTCCCACGAAGCCCAACACTGATCTGATGCGTGCCCAGTCTTTCCACAACGCTTGCACTTCAAAGTTGATCTTTTGTTGGAGTTGTTTTTGCCCCCTCTGCCTCTAATGTTTCTTCTTCCTCGTCCTCTCTTGCTGCAATCTCCCTTGGAAGGGTCTTTGGACCGATTCTTTGTTTTCTGAACAAAGCCAAGGGATTCTTCGACAGGCTCGCTTGATTTCTTGATCTTTCTAGACCATTCTGGATATGTTTCCTTGCTAGTGAGGACATCACCAACGATAGATCCTATAGATTGCATTTTTACAACTGTTAGTGTAATTTACAAAGAGAAATAGGAAAAACAAAAACCTTGCAGGTCTACAGCCTCTGCCAAGGTGATTTACAATCTTCATATGCTGTCAACAAGTTCATAAGCAAATTTTTAGCACCAGTCAACGATCTCAGCTATATGAAAGAAGTAGGTCTAAGTCTCTGCTACTTTTTACAATACAGTCTATGTAGAATTACAGCTGCATTAGCTAGTATAAACAATGTCTTCGACAAGCTCTATTCACTATGCAAGTCTATGTCTCTGTCATAGTGTTTACATCAGTCTAAGACAATTTTGCAGCAATACAATTTATATGGTGCTATTCAAAACCCTATATTTTGTGACAGTTCACAAACAACGGTATTTCCTTTGGCGTATTGCTGAGCAATTCTTCTAGTGGTCTTGTGTTGGGGATGTGAGCAGCTTCAAGACAACTTTCATTCAATCTCCAATGTATAGATTTAGGGCAGAAATTAGGGTTTGCAAAAATTAGGGTTTGTGTAATCCAACGATCACACCAAAAGTTTTACCTCCGCGCAGACATCTTCAGCCTTCAGCGCAGACAGCCTTCAACGCAGCCTTCAGCAGTCTTCAGCACTCAATCTTCAATGCAGTCTTCAGCACTTAGTCTTCAACGCATCAGTCTTCACGCAGGTGATGGTGCACAGCTTCATGCAGGCTTCACGCAGGTCAAAGATGGCATGAAAAGTTAAGAAAAGCTCAATGAATAGTGAGTATCATAAAGAGAAGAATACAAGTCGCGAAAGAACGCCATTGCAGTCTCATTTGTTGCTGCATTTATCTTATTCATCACACAGTCCAAACTCTCCGATAGTAGATCGCTCTGGGACAGGCAGCCTCAGGAGGCAAATAGCAATGTTGACACAGAAACATGGCTCTATTCAAAAAAATGGTGGATCTTTTCAGCCTTTACCATCTCCAAGCAATGGGAGCTCCGTGGAGATCGAAGCTCGTGAGCGAGCTTTCACTCCCACCAGCGATTCACGTTACAATCCCACAACTTCTACCGAATTACTGAAGATTTTGAACCGTATATGGAGCCTTGAAGAGCAACATTCATCCAGTTTGTCTTTGGTATTTGCCTTGCGTTATGAATTGGAACATGCACGTGTTCGAGTCCAAGAACTGATGCAAGAACATAAAAGTGGACTGCCAACATATTGATAGCTTGATGAAAAGAATTGCAGAGGAGAAGTCTTCACATCGATTTTGTCATTCACGTACCTTTGCGTTGAAGAGTTGTGAACAGTATCTCTTCACAATGCAGTCTCAAATCAAGAAATGGTGAAGGGAGAGTATTTCTAGGGTTTCACGCAGAATAATACTCATTCACCATGTTCAATGGATTAGGGTTACACTTCCAGAGTCTTCAACGCAGCAGTACTCTCACAGATCAAAACTCAGTTATTAAAACAAGCTTTAAGAGGAGCGAACTGGAAAACAGAATGAGAATAACGCATACAATGAATGCACTGGTAGGAGGGAAGAGCAGAGGGCAGACTGGCGATGGGCAGGCAGCTTTGAAACGAATTGACAAAGGGCAGAATGGAGGTCTGGCAATGCACTAGCAAGCATACAGGCTACCAGGACTGAAATTTAACAGCAGGCAGGAGTTATGGCAAATAGCCAAGCTCTGATACCACTGATAGGTAATAACTCCCGATTCAGTTTTATTCCAATGCTAATGCATTCATTTATACATTCATGTGACGGTTGTGTTTCACCTTCCGTCCAGCCTTTTCGGCTTCCTACTATTCAGATTTATTTATTTATTTACAATATATAATCCCGACGGATTATATTCTAACAGGATTCTATCTAAGGATAAGCTTCTAACAGTTGAAAATCTAAGGAAACGTGGATTTCATGGGCCCTCAAGGTGTCATCTCTGCCAAGAAAATTTTGAATCAGCTCAACACATGTTCCTAGAGTGCCCATTCACCAAATGAGTTTGGACCTTCTTCCTAGGAAAGCAAGGGCAAAATCTAGTTTTCCCGGGGTCAGTTAATACTATGTTGATAAGCTGGAAAGGATGCTACCCTAGAAAATTAAGAAAAAAGAAGATCCTTGGAAGAATTTGGGATGTAGCTCTAAAAAATGTATGTTGGAAAATTTGGATTACAAGGAACAGGCTTGTCTTTGACAACAAAAAAGCAAATGCTCAATGAACTACCTTCAAAGTGGCAAATATGATAAAAGAGACATTGAACACTAAGCAGATCACCACCTCCCCATCTGAAAAAATAACAGATGAAGATCTAGAATGGTGCAAAGACCTCATACCGAAGAACTCTCTTCAAACCAAAAGGAAGGTTGGGCTTCACAATTGAGAAATTCGGAAAATTTTCAAGGATTTCACTCAGTGGAAGGCAAGTTTGAACTCTCACTCCTTGCTCTTCGATGGGGTTGTGAAAGGCAATCCTGGGGAAGTAGGCACGGGTGGGATCATCTTTGATCCTGTAGGTAAAGTTGTGACAACTTTTGCCTGGGGTCTAGGACGGAAATCCAATAACGAAGCTAAATGGCTTGCGTTGTTCTATGGTATATACTTGGTCAAGCTCCTTGGCATCCGAAATATCATAGTTATTGGGGATTCAAAGCAAGTAATACAGAGAATGAACAACAAAAGTAAGAAAGGCATGGCCAAAACCAAAATAATTTACAAGCGTATTCAACAAATTTTTGGAGAAACTCAAGCTGCCTATTTTCACATTCTAAGAAGCAATAATGTTGAGGCCAACAAGCTAGAAAATAAAGGAGTTAAGCTCGGCATTGGGATGTCCAAGGTAAATGATTCTCCTCCCAAGTTATTCTATGTACCGTAAGAATTTTTGGATTTGTTTGGTTCCGGAATTGTCTTTCATAATGATGTTATTTATACTAATTTCCCATCCTATCTACCATAATTTAATACATCCATGTTCGATAAAGCCATCTTTTACTTTGTTTTATTAATTAAATTTCATAAATGTAAAGTGAGCCTTAATCTTTCATTTTTATGTATTAAATGCAATATTGAGCATTTTGGTACTGCATCCAGCCATTCACCGTAATCTAAATTATGCACTGGGTCTAATAACATGTTTCTTATTGGTTCATTGGCTAGACTTAAAACCGTAAAGTTATAATGAGCTTTAAACATCGATTTAAATCTTAAACACTCAGTATTATTATTATTTTACACATATTAATCCTTTTAAAGAGAAAAAATAATTTGTTTAAATTTTGAATCATTTATAAATGAAATTATTTTTTTATAAATATTTAAAAGCCACTCAATATTTCAATTAAAAAGCCACCAAACTCATTGAACTAATGGAATATGATATATACCCATAGTAATTAATTATTTATTTAATAGTCTAAATACCAATATGAAAAAGCCAACATTTTTTAACCACTTTTAAAATCCATTAACTAATGAATATGATGTGGTTTTTGTAAAATATTGATCACCATATCATGTTTTTCCATTAAAATCCATTACAATATCAATTAATAATGCGTTGGCTTTTTCACTATATTGATTTCAAAATATATTTTAGTGGATAACAATGTATTTTTGTTTGGTTTTTAATTATATGCAGGTATCAATAAAACTAACGCATGCTTTTGTTTTGTGCAGGCTGTGAAGCATTGCATGCATGAGAATATTTTGTAGCATATCAAGTGAAGAAGGATGACAAAGCAACAAACTCATAAATGGATGGTGATTCAGCCAATAGAAATCAAGCACCCAGTCGTCAATGTGGCCACCAAACCAGCAGAAATTCCACTCAAAATCCAGATTTGTGAACTAATTTCCGTTACAGGTCATTCGGACGTCCATTCAGACCACGTGTTTTTAACAGACAGCAAAATTTTGGGCAAACAGAGGTGAAACTGAAAATTTCGGCACATGGGTTTTGTGCGGAATAGTCCCATTTAGGTCCTCGCATGGAATTTTGCCAAAATTCAAAGCCATTTAGGAGCAATGTGTGGTTCTTTGAAATGGATTTTCCTAGAAAACGTAAAACCATGGTTGGTTTTTTTTCTGAGTTTGTTCCTATTTTGATGGGTTGTTGTTACAACAGTAAAGAACCTCTATTTTTAGAAAGAGTTGGTTGACCTACTCTCCCTTGTAATCATTATATAAATACCCCTTTGGTTTTGAAGAGGGGAGGAGAAAAACTCTTTGTTAACTTTACTGTAGTTTAATAAAAAGTCTCTGTTTAAGCTATTGATGAGTATTTCCATGCTCTGTTGGTGACTGATCTGAGTTAGACACGACCCCTGATTGCTGAGAAGGGCCCCTCAACAACTAGAGGTTTTTCCTTGTGTATATTTCGTTATTTTTTCATTTGCAAATAAGTAATTGTGATTTCTAGTGTGTATAATTTTGTTTTTCTATAGGTGATGGTTAATTGTTCATAAACTGTAATTTCTATTGTTTATATGTGATTTACATTTCCAGAATTTAAATGACCGGTCATGCATACCTCATTTCATCTTGTCTTTTAGTTTTTCATTTGCAATCAAATAAAATTCGAATTATTACAGTATTTCAAGCTTAGTTTATAATCAATTTCAGTTCTGTTAATTTTCCTGTAGTTGTAGATTAAATTAGTTTACCTTTCAACTCTGTTTTATCATGCAATAGAAATGGTTTCTTTCCTTAGATAATGATTAGTATAGATGGTTTTTTGTTATTTCAGCTTTTCAACAATTTATTTATTGCTTTTCTCGCACTGTAGGGTCATATGCATCAAGCGACTGGCGTCAAGATCATTTAGTCTGCTCGTTTCCTTAGTTTATATCGTTTTCTGTCATTCGGACTATCTGTCCAAACTGTCATCTAGAACTTCGTTCAGCCTTTAATATTCTCTGTTGTGTTTCTATGCTTAATTAGAGTCTAATTTCTTAGGTTTTCAAACTGTATTATTTCATGTAGCTGGCCAGTACCTGCATATGTAGTTAGAACCTTGTTTTGAATGGCATGATGTTTTGTTTAAGCTTCATATTCATTTTTTTAGTTATTCGTCATCTTTTAACTTGCCTTAGTTTTCCTTTATAGTTGTACTTTGATTTGTAGCCAATACTTTATATCTGATTTCATAGTTTGTTACTATTCTAAAACTTGTTGATTCCATCTTTAATCCTAGGTAGACTTGTTTTTTGAAGAATAGTTTAATTATATTGCTTTCTCGTAATTACCTAGAATGATTTAGTTGATAGTTTGATTTCCTTTTGAGGTAGATTAACAAATATTTAGTTTTTGTTTTGTTTACAAACCAAGTTCATTTCCATCCATTTGAATATTATCAGGTTTACTAAACTCCAAGTTTAGTTTGCTTTGATTAGTCTATTATTTTGCAACGCAGTTATTTACGCTTGGTCTTTAGAATAGTGTTTTTGTTTTGCTCTTGTGAATTCATAGTTAATTAATTAGATTAAAATTACATAAATCAAAGTAGTTAGTTTGCTTGCATAGAAATAGCATAGTTTTATGATTCAAAGGAATTGGTTTACAAGTTACATAGTTTAGATCCTTAGTAGTCATCTACAATTAAATTCTTAGATAGATCTTTCATTCTGCACAAATAAAATAAATCTCCAATTCATATAATAGATTCATAGTTTGCTTAAAGTGGTTTTTTTCCTTCTATTAGTTAGTTTTTTTTAAGGCCAAGCATTGCTTTCCTAGAATAGTAGTTTCTTTTATTGCAATTAGGATAGGGTAATTTAAGCCTTCAATTCTACACATATAGTGTTTGCATCTCACAAGCTACCTTCCCGGGTTGACAATTAAGTGTTGAATTAGATAGTGCATATTTTACCCAACAGGATTCTAGTCTATCCCCAAGGGAAATCCAAGCTAAATGCAAAGATTGGCCAGGATTCCATGGCCTTCCTGTCCCCTCCTAGCAAGAAGAAAAAACATTATTTTTCTAAAAAACACAGGAAATCCTCGGTTTGGGGATTGGACTCCTCTTCCACTTTATAACAACATTCATGCATATGAGTTAGCTTATGAAATTGATACAACTCTCAAGCCGTTGAAGGAAGAACCCAATCGAAGTATCATGAAATTCCATAAAGTAATCTTTCCCCAGACAATGCCTCACTCCAACATAGAGCTCCCAGGAGAAATTGACACGACCCATGAAAAAGAGATTGCAGACCAAAAGTCTGTGTATTCTTGTAATGAGTCAGGCTCAGCCACAATTGAAAGGGACAAGATAAAATTTGACACAGAAGAAAACACAGAGTAGGTTAGGCCCTGAAAGAAAACCTAGGCCAAATTCAATCGGAAATGTGCTCATTTATGTCGACAGTACTAAAGTTCATCCAGTAGAAAATGGTATCTATGTCCATGTCCTCCTTTGCATTGAGATGGTTTGGAACGAGCCTCCCATTGTTGCTAGCATGCAGAACAATGTTGGGGTTGTGGATTTGACAGAGCAAAAGATCACTAGTAAGATGATAGGAAGAGGAGTCTCACATTGGAGAAGGCAGCAGTGAATTAACTTGTCAAATATTAGAAGGGAAAGGAGAAGGAGCATGACTAGATCTTGGAAATAAAATGTATTTTTGTTATCTAGTCTCAGGAGTCTTTCACAGGGTATACCCTTACAGGGGTTCTAGCAGTAGCAGTAGGCATAGAAACAAGTTAAAGGAGTCAATCTTTAGGTTTTACCTCTCAGTATTTTTGGTATCTTCAGAGCTCTACAGGACACAGTTCTACCTTTTTTGTAATCTCGGTTGATTATGTTTTTTTATTAATACCACACTTTCAAGGTTCCTGTTAAAAAAAAAAGGGACCTGGGGCATAAGTGGGTGCCAAAGGACCCGTGCCCTACATTAAATAAACAGAGGTTACATGCTTTTTCCTTATTGTAGGCTGCCAATTATTGTAAATTCACACAAACTTTTGATTATGACCGATGACACTCAAAATGAAGGTGAATCATTGCAAAAATAACTATGGAATCCAAGCCATCTTAGGATAGGGCACATAATAAAATTCAAGCTGGTAAGAAACTCAATTTAGAAAGGGGTTGGAAAATTTCTCATGATCTATCTATCCGTAAACTACAAGAGGGTTACACAAACCCCATATAAAAATTTATCTTAAAAGACTAGTGGAGGTGCATGGTTTTGACAGTTTACTCTTACAATAAATTATGGTTGAAGGTAATAAGATTGTATGTGAACTTAAGAAAATTATAGGGATTGGGGTTTCTTTTTTATTGACTTCCAAGGTATATCTTGTGTATTCATCATGGGTTGTAAACGTGGTGCACTTTCCCTATATAATGGATGGTCATTTGAGTCAGGTCTTGGGGTTTATATCTTCACAAAAAAATTGGCGTTGAGGTCAAAATCCTTAAATGCTTATCGAACTTACTTATATAGGACTATATACTAGGACTCCTACTTTGGAAAGTCCTATATGTTTCATGGTAACATAATTCTCAAGAGGGATCTTAATTTTGCATTGGGTGCTTTAGAACTCAGCGGACCTTTAACCCAAATGGAACCCCAATAGATTACGTTGGGAGTAAATTTGACTCTGCAGGTTTAGTTGATTTCAAACCTATTAAAGTTAATCCAACCTTGAGGAATAAACGAACAGGGTAGGACCAGGTAGCTAAGCTCTTGGATGGTTTATAGTTTCATAATATTTTCTCTCATGTGGGACTCAAAGTTAGCAGTGAGTGGAATTTGGGGGTGAACCTAACTATTTTATAATTCTATTGAAATAACCACTATTGGAAAAAGGCCTTCAAGTTCAAGTTGATATTGATGGAAAAGGAATATTTACATATGGAAAGGACATAATTATGCGACAAACGCCTCTCACACTAAATCCAACACTAGAATAATGAGGGAGAAAATAAAATCAATTTGAAATCCCTTATAATCTCCAATTCTATTATTTAGCTCTCCTTTATGTGCTTCAAGGAGTCACTCATTTTAGCATTTATTCCAAAGATACTCATGGATGTGGAAAGGGGGTGTTATAACTAGATCTTGTTCTTAGTTTATCTGTTCCTTTTGTCCTCTTTTTTCAACCGTTGGTTTAAAATGATTTTATATTTTATGTTGATTTTAAGAATTTTTGACAATCAATAATTTCGGTTGGAATTGATACTTTTAATGGTTGAATCATTTCATTATTTTAGTTTTAAGGTTTGTCTTTTGGGCTTATTAGTTAATATGTACATCTTTAAGCTTTCAAAAACTTATAATAAAAGTTCATTCCAAGTTTTGATTTATAATCTAACTCTCATTTTTGAGTCCTTTGTCAAATATTTTCATGAGGAGATTCCTGTAGCAGCTCTGTTTTTCCTGTTTTTGTCATTGTCGTTGGAAGAAGATTACGAGGAGATGGAAATGAATTCAGGAAAACCAAAAGAGGTTTTTGTCCACAACAGACTCATTCACAAAAACCTCTCTCAGTTTTGTAACAGCTATTATCGTTTGAGAGATTCGAATTCATCTTTGTGGGCTATTTTCAGGGTTTGAATTATTTAATAATTTCCTGTTTTAGTCACAAATTTACAGAACATATTCCGATCAATTGAAGAGGAATTTTGAAAAACCAAGAGAGGTTTTTGTTTATAACATACTCATTTAAAAAAACCTCTCTCATTTTTTACACAGGTGTTTCGGATCGAGAGATATGAAGGCGTCTTTGAGACCAAAATTTCCAGAAATTCGCCAAATTTCCCCAAATCCGATTTGCTATTTTTGGGTTAATTATCTTTAAAGATTTTGAGTTATCATGTAACTAATTGGTGTAACTATTTCAAATTTCGACCTAGAAGGTAGTTATGGAACTACTTTACTTTTGTAATGATAAAAGGAAGACAAACATACAGTTTTGGCAGGAAGATTTTTCACTCAAGGAGAGGCTTTGGAGCTTTGATTTCTCAAGCTAGCACTTATAACTCTTATGTAAGTGGATGATTGTTATTGATTATATATAAACTGATAAGCCATTTTACCTGTCATGCTTTTTCATTTCTGATCTGTTTGATTGCTCAGTCTACAATTTCATTTCTTGTTTAAGTTTTATTCATGTAAATGCTTGTAGCCTGTGGGTGGAATTAGTATTTCATGTGTAATGTTTATGGCTTATTGGGATGTGTTTGATCCTCAGTTTATCCAATTTGCATGATTCAGTTCTGTATTAGTTTGTGGATGTTTATTTCCTCCTTGATTGATGAAGTTTTCAACCAAAACCATAAAAACCTGTTTTATTTAATTTTACTTTTGAGATTGTGTTGGCTTGTTCTTCTGGTAGTCTAAGAACAATTTCTGGCACAAACAGGGGGGATACTACTCTATTTGTTAATGCTACAAGATGCTTATCAATAATAGGCCTTTGCCCCACTCAATCCAAAATGTGGAAGAATATATGGAATTCATACAGTATTCCAAAAATTAATGCATTTTGTTGGCTTTTGGCTTATGGAATAGTTATCACATCATAAAATCTTAGGAAACAACACATTCATGGGACATCTAGGTATGTGTTGTCCCTTAATGTGGAAGAGACATCAATTCATCTATTGTTTGAATATGATTTTGCACAGCAGGTATGGGAGGAGGTTTTCTTTGAATTGGGGAAAAATATTATCCTTCCTTGCCTATGGAGCGATCTCTTTTATAAATGAAAACCTTATTACCTTGAGTCTCCTCATACAAACCAATTTTATGTAGAGTTTGGATGTCACTCCCAAAGTTTACATGATGGAAGATTTGGCTTGCATCAAATACGGCAATCTTTTGTTTGGTCTTCTATAATCCCTAGTGAGCAATTATCAAGCCAAAAACTCTTATGCTAAAATCTTTAAAATCAAGATGGATTTGTGGGATTGGTCATGAAAGCCTCACTATCCAAGAGCACCTTTGTGTTCAATATTTGTTGGTTGGTAGATCCCCTCGGTCGAAATTCTCCCCTCCAAAACCTCATTTTGATTTTCATTGGCGTTAATATCTTAGGGAATTATAATTTTAAGAATGAATCAACTCACAAAAGTGCCATAATTGTTTTTTCGATGGGTCTTCCAAGGGAAACCCTAGGGTGCCAAGTGTGGTGGAGTCCTCTTAGACCTCAATGGAAATATAGAAGTGAACTATTCATGTGGAATAAGAGTATAAATGGATAACCAAACTGAAATATATGTTTTATTCTCAACCGCAATCCTACTTCAAGCCCACCATGTAAAAAATGTCATGGTTTTTGCAAACTCCCTTTTTGTGATAAATCAAACGAGGAAAACATATCCAAGGAAGGATCAATTCTATATAGAATCTTACAAATATTTTTTGGGAATCTTGTTAAGATGGGTGTTGTTAAGTTGTTATATGATAGGAGATTAAATAATGGCTTAATCGATCGATAAGAAAATGAGGTAGTTTACGTATATAGGGGGGTCTTAGTGAAAAATGGGAACCCCGTCGAGAGGTATTAGCTACCATGGTTATATGATGTTAATACTAGTTAATGTCTTAACAATCTTAATCAAATACTATCATGGCATCATTGGAGACTACATGCCTTCAAATGGAATTTTAATTGTAGGCAAGTCACTTTGGCGTATTAACTTTGCGAGAGGGAGCCTTTACACTCCCTTGTGGCTCAAGTCCCCTCACTCCTTGGTTTGAAATTACTAACATGTATCTCTTTATGGGCCATTTATTTTGGGTTGTTTGCAAAGGTGGGACAATTCTACTAGTTGATATGCTTGTGAATGACCCTTCCAAAGGGGATCAGGTCCAAGCCCTTGAGTGTTTCTTTAGTCATTAGTTTTGTGTTAGTTTTCAATGGTGATAACTCTAGGATATCTCAAGTTTGATAGAGGTAAGGGTCCTTACTCTGAGTCGTTTGCGTATCTGGAAGTTCAATTCCTTTTGCTATGGGTTCTAGGCTTCTCTTTGAACCGGGGCCAATTTGGTGATCTATATTTCATCAATGGTGTGCTTTTTATTTATTTAAGACTACACAAAAATTTTATGAGGGTATTCATATGAAATATTCAAGTATGTTCTATGTTTTTCTTAAATTATGGAAAGATTAAGGGGTTGACCCCTTTTGTTATATTCCCTAGTATGGCCAACCCTTCAAATATGAACATGGTTGGAGGAGACGGGACTATAGAATTTTAAAAGATCTTGATAATAATTATTGGACAACTAGGAGGGACAAGGTAGGCCAGTGAGTATCTAAGCATACACATGGATAATCAAGAGTCCAAGCAGGAGGAATTAGAGGCTAAACTAAATGAGAAAAGTATGAAATTTGATAAATTGGCTAGTGATATAGAAATGCTATAATATTATTTTGGGAATTTCTCATGGCTCTCAATCCATTGCAAGTGACCCAATTATATCCATTTGTTTAAGGAAGGATATATTTGTTGAGGAAGAAATAGTGCAACAAACTAGTGTGGCATTGACAAAGTAGTCACACTTATAAGGAGAACATGGCCTGGACCAAGATGTTATGCTTATGGAGGGATCCAACAATGGAAACAAATATAGTTGATTTTATCATTTGCCTATGCTTCTTACTTGTGTTTTATTACTTGGGCATTATGTAAGGCAATGCAGTTCTAGGTTATGTAGGAAGGCATTATGCCATGTTTTTTTAGGTGTCTTGTTGAAGTTCATTGTATGACGACTTAGATCAATAGAAAATATTTATTTAAATTTTGGAACTCATTGTATTTTCTAGTTGTTTGGGCTTTCCACAACCCCTTTTAATAGAAATATACTTATTTTTGTAAAAAAAAGTTCTATATTATCCATTTTATTAAAATCAAATAAGTTATTTATAATTAATGACCTATGGTCATTCTAGTATGGGTGGAATATCAATTGTAGACTTGGTTTTTGTTCTATATGTTGTTCAATGGAGCTAAGGAAAACAAACAACTAAGGTAAAAGGATACGTGGGATGGCTAAATCTCCAAATAATGCAGCTAGGGTGAGGGGATCTATTAATCACCATATTATTATGCCTAAAATGATTTAAAGAGAATAACCGAGGATAGATGATGTTGCTTGTAAAGGTTGAAGGCATTCATTACAATTTTCAAGTCTTTTGTTGTTCAATATTTTTGTATCAAATAGGATACATAAACTTGATATTTAGTTAGGGTGTATTTGGTAAGAAGTTGATAGATCAGGATTATGAGGGTTTAAATGTTTAAAGACAAGTTAAGTGAGGTTTAATAGTAGTTACTAGGGTTAAACAATGGCATTATACGCAACAATAAATGAATATGGATGACTTTTAAGAAGATAAAGGCACTTAGTTGTATGATCTAACTAAGGACACAGAGGACCTAAATACTTTACCGGAAGAGCATGCTAAGGTGATCTATAAATCTATTAAAAAAATAGGAACACATGCAAATGCCCATATGTTGAGCACTATAAGACCCAAGGAAGCACAAAGACGGTGGTTAGATAATATGATACTACATGCATAATCCAATCATAGGTACTGGGAATGCATGATGGTTTGAGAATTCATGGGATCTAATAACATGAGAACACACAAATATTTGAGAAGTTGAGATTGATGGGGCAGTTTTTTATAGTTGATGATGCTATGTTTTCCATGGGTCAATACTAGTGCTTGCATATAATGGTTGACACATTATTGATCATAGTAAGAGCTAAGCAATGGACCTTCGTCAATACTTTGTGCATTATAGTGAGTTGAATACGCGAAGCCTACATTCAATGTTTAGGTCAAAGGAGGAGTTAATGGAGATTTGTTGCAGGACACGGGATTTTACTAGAGACAAATTTTGAATCTTAAGCTCATTGGGAGAAGGAATATTTCTCCCATGTGGCACTAATCAGTTGGAGGAGGCGGTTCTTCCTACTTAGGAAAGGTCAGGTCCCATTGAAGGTGCTTATGTTTTGACTTTATGTCCTCAAATTTCATTAAATCTAGATGATTTGGATGGGCCTTTTCTAAATACATCGGATGCTTCCAAAAACCAATTGAAACATTTGTCCCAACCTATTATTACTCATAACATAGACTACAAAACAACAACGAAGTGTTGGGAAAACACATAAACAATATAAATAGTGAGGGTAAATAATTTCCAATAAGAATGGTGTTGACAATAGACATCGTTACAACACTTAAGCACAAAGAGCAATGCTCTCGATAATACAATGATCTAATGATACGATGATAAACCGATTTATAAATAGGTTAGGCTAGGGGCCTAAACCAATAACAAAGGGACAAAATAGGTCACAATCTTCCATAAGACTTAGATCTTGGATCCCAAAGTGGACACGTACATGTGCAATTTAGTTAGTGGTAGGCTCCCTTGAACAATCAACTCCCTTGATCCGATAAGGTGAGTTTACTATACAACATTCGGTTCCAACACCCCCACATAAACTTAGCTTGGAGGAAAGAACAAATTACATAGAATTCCCCCCTTGATTTGATATGAACTGCAAACATTGATCAACCCTAGTACAATAACACTCTTGGAATAAGTCTGAAACACCGTCACCTATGTCATCAAACTCAATGTAGTTGTCCATTACATCATAAAAGTTGTCACATTTCCATTCAAATAGATATAGTCAATCAGTCCATTGGAAAACAAGACAACACAATCTAGTCGATCAATCAACTACTCAATAACACAACAAGTATATGCAGTCTATGTCTAGCAATACAATTTTTTTCTATCCATCAGTCACTACTATGTAATAAACCTCAAGATGGGATATACCAGAGGAGGACTTAGGGAGAATAGACAAAGTATTATTTCTCTTATTACCTCTGAGTAGAAGTCACCTATAGTAGGCCTTGGCTACGATGTTGTTGTTGCCTCCCTGTCTACACCTAGTTTTTTCTGACACCAAAAAAGTGTTATTCATTGCAAGAGGTGTTCAAGTTGAAGTGTTGAAAGAGCAACCTCTTGTTATTTGTGTTGAACATATTGATGAATGGGTTGTCCTAGAAAATCCAAGAATTGAGAATGTTGTTACATATGACATTATAGTTGATATGCAGGGTTGTTTTGTTCCCGTCAGTGAGCAAAAACTCGAGCCTGCATCACCTATTATGACAGAACATAAATATGTGCCATGTAATATCCGTATCCGAATATTCTCAAGGATTACTCAAGTGAATAATCAACCAATAGAAAATTACCCCATTTGGAAAGGATAAATAATATTGAATATAAATTGATGAGATATATTTACATTACGATTTGATGGACCATTTAAATATGGTCTTATGTGCCTTTTCAATGGGAGGGTACATTTCTATCTTTTCAATTAATTACATATCAAATTTATTTAATACTTGTTTAATTACTTTTCTTTTATTATTTTAGTATATGTTTATTGATATATTTATATACTGTTTATTTGTTACATGCCATATAGTCATCCTCATCATAAGAATCGAAGGAATTTTCCCAAGAACTCTAATTCTTGGAAAGATGACAATTATGCTTTCAAGTCTTTGCATAAAATACATGGATGATAGAATTGTGGACCGGTGTCTACTATTAGGATTGATTGTGGTTGGATTGATGAATGGTCATGTGAAACATAAAAAACCTGATTGGACAGATGCTCACAGGAATTGATTGGCCAATGGTCTAAATAAACAAATTTCTTACTAAATAAAAATGGATAAATATGTTTCTTTGATTACAATGGGGCCCGTATAAATAATACGGTTGGGTTGTTGTTTTGGTGCCTTTACGAAAAGGAATGATTTTTCGAAAAAAAATTGTTTATAACAACTTTTACAAATATTATAATTGTTTATTTTAATTTATATTTTATCATTTTTATATTTTTTGCTATTTTTATTTATATCAACACACACATACACATACAGACGTATAGTTTTTGTATTTAACACTGCCCCTTCCTTTTAAGATGTTTTGTCCTCAAATCAGGGCAATGACGGATGTTGCCGAAGGAACTTCTATGTCTCCCATGCTACACCCTCTTTTGGAAGATTCTTACATTTAATAAGGCACTCTTTGATTATTTTAGAGCATAGTCTCCTTTCCCTGATGGTGAAGACAATTTGTAGTTCTAAAATGAGTTTCCCTTCCTCATCGAAGGTAGGAAGTATTGTTTGAGTTGATTGATGTTTTCCCAACATTTGTTTGAGACATGATACATGAAAAACGTTGTGAATTCGACTCTTATCTAGTAAGTCCAATTTGTATGCTACTGAGTTGATCTTCCTACTAAGTTGATAGAGTCCATAAAATTTGGATGTCAAATATTATTTCCTTTTTGTTTAAGAGTTAATTGTTTGTATGGTTGGAGTCTCACAACCACCTAGTATGCTACTTCAAACTTTCTCTCTATTCTATGTTGATATGCTTGTTTCTTCATACGATTTCGTACCATTGCTAAGTTATTCTTGAGTATTTGTATTACCCTCTAATTTTCCTCAAGTTGACTTCTTATTGTTGGTACCTTTGTATTATTTTGAGCGAACTCCTTCCACTTGGGTGGTTCATACCCATATAAAGCTTGCAAAGGTTTCGTTTTGGTTGAAGTGTGAAATGTGAAATGTGGAGTTATACCACCATTATGCAAGATGCAACCATTGTAACCTTTTGTTTTGCTTATCAGTGGAAAAAAAGATAGTTTTCCAGGCATTTGTTGACAATTTATGTTTGACCATCGGTTTGGGGATGGTGAGTTGAACTCATGTTTAGAGATGTTCCAATTTGCTTGCAGAATTCCTTCAAAAAGTTGCTTTTAAATTTGACATCTCTATCACTAACAATGATTTTGGGGAAGCCATGAAATTTGTAATTATCTTTAGAATACTTCAACAATTTGTTTATCCGAATCAATCTTCTTCATTCCCATAAAATGTGCATACTTGGTTAGTCGGTCCACTACCTCTAAGATTTTATCTTTCCCTTTCGACAAGGGTAACCTTTTAATGAAGTCCATGGAGATTTCCTCCCACTTATGGTTTGGGATATGTAGGGGGTGGAGCAAGTTGGGAGTCATGACATTTTCACTTTTGTTTTTTTGACACATGTCACATTCTGCTCCATAGTTCGAAATGTCTTTATGCATCCCCTTCCAAAAAAATGATTGCATGGCATTGCAGTAAGTTTTGAAAAACCCTAAAGGTAGATCTTGGAACACCTTTTTGTGTTTTTGAATTAATTCTTGATTTTTCGGTGATTTGGAGTCTTCCATTTTGGTTGTTAACAACTCCACCTCCTGACATTGTATTACATAAGCTTGTGCTCCTTTTCAAATTAGCCTTTCCATTTGATTTGATGAAACAATTTGTGTTTGGGTTGAGTGGAAACCATACAATTTGTGCCTTTACCCTTGCCATTTGAACATAATAAAGTCATTTTGATGGTTAGCGGGGTAAGTGCCTAAAGTTTGCAACCATTGAACCCTTAAAACTACATCTACTCCTCCCAGAAGCACTGCGAAAAATTTAGATTCTAGGGTATAATCTTGCATTTGCAACTTAACCTTGTGGTACATTCCCACATTTTCAATCTTTTTACCATTTGCCACCATCATCTTCATGTTAGGTACTGGGTATACAAACAAGTTCAACCTCTTTGCGAGATTAACATTGATAAATTTTGGGTTCTCCATGTATCTATAAGGACCATGGCATTGCTATTTTTTATATGACCCTTTTAGTTTGAATGTTTAAGGTTGAGATATACCTGTAATGGATGCTAGTGGTATCCTTAGTGCATCATCCTCTACTTCCGAGGAATCATTTGGAGGATTTCTTGCATCATCCTCACTTGATTCCTCACTATTAGAGTCAACTTCTTCATTTGATTCACACGTATATAGATTTTGGGTGTTTCCCTTTTGAGAACATCTATGCTTTGGTTCCCACTTTTATTCACAATACTTACATTTTCCCTCCTTCATTCTCTGGGCCTCAAAGTTGAGTTTGCCCCCTTCCATTAGATGTAGAGGCATGCAATTTGAAGTTCCTACATCTGTTGTTTGGGGTGGTTTCCTTCTTGAGTAGACTTTATCGAAACTATTATGAGAAGACCTTTTAAATTTGTTCTTAATTACTTTTTCCTAATGTCTTGCCTTCACCATGGTTGAAATTTTATGCATTTCTAATTCTCTTCGTATGTATTGTTTCAAACCATCCACATAAGTTTGGAGACATTGTTCATCTGTTTGTTTTAGAACTCGGGTCACCATTGCTTCCATTAACATATTTACTCATCTACATTGCCCTTCTATTGTAATCTGGTAATTTTTGCAAAAAAATATCCCTCCCAACAATTACTTGGAACCTTTTGAGGAAATTGTCCTTGAAATTGTTCCATCTAAAAGAGCACACTTCTGTTGTAGCTTTCCACCACATGTACCAATTATATGTGTTACCATTCAACTGCATGGCAACATATTTAACCTTTTCATTGTCCATTTGTATATTATGGATGTCAAAGTATTATTTTGCCTTATTAATCCACGTGATACATTGCTTTTTGCAACCGCTGAACCCTTAAAACCACATTTACTCCTCCTAGAGGCACTGCAAAAAAAATAGATTCTAGGATATGATCTGGCATTTTCAACTTAACCTTATGGTGCCTTCCCACATTTTCAATCCTTTTACAATTTTTCACCATTGCCTTCATGTTAGGCACTAGATATACAAACAAGTTCAACCTCTTTGTGAGATTAACATTGATAAAGTTATGGGTTCTCCTAGTATCTATAAGGACCATGACATTGTTATTTTTTATATTACCCTTTAGTTTTAATATTTGAGGTTGAGATATCCCTATAATGGCTTCGAGTGACATCCTTTGTGCATTATCCTCTACCTATGAGGAATAGTTTGGAGGATTTCCTGCATCATCCTCACTTGATTCTTCATTATCAAAGTCAAGATATTCTTATGCTTCACACATATATAGCTTTTGGGAGTTGCCCTTTTGAGAACATCTATGTTTTGGTTCCAACTTTTCTCCAAAATACTTACATTTTACCTCCATTATCTAGGCCTCCAAGATAAGTTTGACCCCTTCCATTAGATGCAGAGGCATGTAATTTGAAGTTCCTACGTCCATTGTTTGGGGTGGTTTCCTTCTTGACTAGACTTTATTGAAACCGGTACAAGAAGACCCTTTAAATTTGTTCTTAACAAATTTTGCCTAACGTCTTGCCTTCTCCATGGTCGTAATTTTATGTATTTGAAATTTGTCTCGTATGTATTGTTTCAAACCATGCACATAAGTTTGGAGACGTTGTTCATCTGTTAGTTCTTGAACTCAGGTTGTCAACGCTTCCCACTAACAAATGTACTTGTCTACATTTCTCTTCTATTCTATTATGGTAATTTCTGCAAAAATATCCTTCTCGACAACTCCTTTGAACCTTTTAAGGAAATTATCCTTGAAATTGTTCCAGCTAAAAGAGCACACTTTCGTTGTAGCTTTCCACCACATGTACCAATTATATGCGTTACCATCCAACTACATGGCAGTGTATTTAAACTTTTCAAAATCCATTTGTAAATTATGGATGTCAAAGTATTATTTGGCCTTATTAATCCATGCAATACATTGCTTTTTGTCCCCATTGAACTTGGGTAACTCCAGCTTTACCCTTATATGATACCCTTGTACTGGTTGAACTGAGAAGAGAGGTGGTGGATTGAGAATCTAGAACCCACGGGGAGATGTAATTGACTGATGATTTCACGTTTTTTGAGTGCTTGGGCTAGGTGCATTAAAAACATTTTGTGGTGGGGTGGTGGTATGTGGTTGTAGATTTGCTATTATTTCTTTAAGTTCAACATGATTATGATTTCGTTATGCTCTCAGGTTATTTATGTTTTGCTACATTTCCATCCTAATCCCCATAATATTATTATCTTCACGGTCCAAGCCAATTCATTATTCATTTTTTCAATTTATGCCTTTAAATCCTCATATTTTTTTATTGACATTTTCATTGAGTTTCTCCAATTTGGCATTAAAATCCGCCATTCCTCTCGTGGTTGTTGGAATTTACTTTTTCAAGCTTGACTGCAAATGCTTTTTTTAGTTGTATGCTCCCACTTAGCCACTTTCTATTTAAACTCGAAATTGTATAGATGTTGCTACACGAATGAGCATACTGGCAAGTACACCAACTAGTACAAATTGATTTGGCAACTCGACATCGTGCGGGCTGGTACGGAGTGGTACAAACAACTTATTGTTGGGTGGTGTACAGACGCATACAGATTGAGAATAAATGACAACAATTGAATATGGATGGCGTATGGATGGCGACAAATAGGATTGTTGGATGATGACTATATAATGGGCATCCACTCGGCTCCGATACTAATGAAACATTAAAAACCCGATTGGACAGATGCTCACAAGAATCGATTGGCCAATGTCTAAATAAAACTATTTCTTATTAAATAAAAATGCTTGGATATGTTTCTTTGATTACTGTGGGGCTTGTATAAATAATACTTTGGGTTGTTGTTTTGGTTCCTTTACGAAAAAACATAACTTTTCGAAAATGTGCTTATAATAACTTTTACAAATATTACAATTGTTTATTTATATTTATCATTTTTATGATATATATATATAAACATCAAGGAATCATTTGGACATATGTTTGAGGACTTTATACCGATGTGTATCATCGACTATACATCTGTACACTACTCTTATTTCTTGTCGATTAATTGATCTAGAGTGGTTGATTGTGCATTGACCAAAGATGACAGCCGATTTGATTGCTCGTCGACTAACATGTTGATGCTAGTGTTGATCCCCAAAATGTGGTTAGGGGGGGGGGAAGACTTGGCATTGTTATTATGTAAACCCAAACGATGTCTTGTTGAGACTTGTTGAGACCAACTAAACTATGTTCGATTGAGTTGCATTGGTTTGTTGGGAGATGTATTGAGTACTAGTTTGATTTGACACCATGTTGATAAAACGTGTAAACAACAAAAATAGAGAGAGTAAAGAATTTCCAATAAGAATGGTGGTGTCAACATACATCATTGCAACACTTAAGCACAAAGAGCAGTGCTCTCAATAATATAATGATCCAATTGTTCAATGATAGATCGATCCATAAGGATCATCTATAAATAGGTTTGGCTAAGGGGCTAAACCAATAACAAAGGGACCACATATGTCACAACCTCCCATTGTTGTCCACAAGTATCCATAAGACTCGAGTCCTGGATCTCAAAGTGGACACATCAATGTGTAGTTTAGTTGACGGTCGACTCCCTTGATTCGATAAGGCGAGGTTACCATAGAACATTTTGGTCCAACACGAAGGTTTCCCTTGGCAAGAAGCGTCACAAATGTATATGCTTTGATCCAAAGAGGAATGAACTGGTCTTCAAGTGCGATGTCAGGATGGAGAAGGTCAAAGGGCTAATGAAATAAGCATTGGTTGGAAGATTCATGGGAAAAACTGTAAAATGAAACTCGTTATGGAGTTAGATAGAAGTTGGGTGGACAAAGTTATTAAGATCTTGTCATGCTTTCCATTTTTCAGTTAAAGGTTGGATTTGTTTTGAACTCTTGAGTGAGCAAGACATCAATATAATTTTATCTCGTTCTTGGCTACAAGGGGATTCAAGTATAGGACAATTAGAACCTTCATCAATATGCTCAAGATGAAGCACATGTACATACCATAGCATTTTCTCAAGGTCGATATAAACTCTCCCAACTCTCCAAAAACCCTAGCTAGGGAAAATCAAGAAAAACCTAGCAACCAAGAAGATCTAATATGCAAGAATAGATTTGATGCATACTCCAATGCAAGATGTCCTCCTATTATCCTCTTCTTCTCCAAGATCCACCCTAGGGTTTTATCACAAAAACTTGATCTTTGATCTCCAAGAGATAAACTCAACCCTACACCTCTAAGATGCTCCAAGATAGTCTACGCATCCTGAGAAACCCTAATGACTCAAGAGAAAGAAAGTCGAGTGCTAAACAAGACACTAGAGAGAAATGCTAGTACACATGTTTCTCTATGTCACATATCACATAAAGTGATATAAGAATATACACTTAGATGAATGAATGAGAATGTGTGATCGTCGCCTCTAACATTTCCTTCGTAAGAGAAAACCCTAGTCATAAGAGAAAACTCCAAACCAAAATGTCATATTTCCCTTCCATAATTTTTCCTAATGTTTCATCATGAACTCACTAAACCCTAGTGAATATCTCCAAAAAGACAAGTACAAAGAGAAAGATACAACAATGCTGATAAATGGTAAATACTCTCTCCTTCCTCTATTTATACAAGAGGTAATGGAGTCCAACAATACAATGTGGGCATTGGCCCTTACAAACAACCTACAATGAGCACTTGTAGTCCAACACAAGTGAGACACCACACTCCAAAATACATGTTTCATATTTTTAGGTGATGCCATGCAAAATAATGCCTCCAAAGTGATGCAGCTACAAAAGGCACATCCACACCACTCCCTCACAAGCTTTCGTGGACTGCATTGATCCTCCTAATTAATCTACTTAACTAGGTTTGTTGCCCTTGCAAGAACATTGTCGAATCCCTAGGCATCCTTGAGATATCTCCAATCCTTTAAACATGAATGTAAGTTGCCACATGCCAACTAGGGTATGATGCCATTCTCAATGGTGCATAACACTCAACATCCCATGTAGGGCTCTCTCTTATCAAGTGAATTCTACATGGGGCCCCAATGAAGGGCGTCCACCAAAGTTCCAAGAGATCTCCAATGCCTAAGGGAAGAACATCGAGCCAGTAATCAACTCAAGCGATCTGAAAATTTTATTGAAAACTTTCTCTATTAATTTTTTTTCAACAAAAGATCTTTTATTGACATGTATTTGCTTGTGAAATATGAGCATTCAATTCATATTCATCATTAAACATAAGCAATTGGTCAAATTTATGCGTATAACCTGAAATCACATCGCTACTTAACAAAGTAAGAACATAATAGAAACTCGTGCATACCAAATGAAAACACCCAAGTGATAATGGAGTTCGTCAGGCCTCTTCACTACATCTTCGGGTTCGCTAAAACTTGAACCGTTCTTATTAATTATCCTTTAAAAATATGTATGGATTTGACATGGACATAATTCTTACATCATGTGGCATTCTCTCCCATCTTGGGCAGTCTTATCCTAAGGCTCTCACATGAAATGGCACAAGCAATACCTCCTTGCTTATTCTCTCCAAAACAAAGAAAAATCTTACAAAAAACTCCTTCTCCATCCCTCTCCTCATGAGGGGATTTTATAGCCCTCCATGGATGATAGCTAATCACACATAACAAGGAAAATATCTCTCTCTAGATCCACTAAGTTAGGATGTACAAGATTTTAGGGAGAGAATATCTCTCAAAATCCCCATGAAAATATCAACTCTCCGTGAGACTAGGAAACTAAAGGTGAGGTGGATTCTCTCACTTTATTTTAATTTCCTTTTCACAAATTAAATTAAAAATACATGAGCACCTCATGCTACAAAAAGTATTAATCATTTACAATCAACCATTTCACCTTTTACCAAAGCTTCCATGAGCTTTTTTCTTGGTGTTCTTAATGGCTTGGAAGGTTGCTTGGAGACTTTTTGTTGAAGGTGGAGATCCTCCTGGATCATTAAGTCAAGCATCTACTGTGAAATTTACCTCAACTATGCAAATCCATCATGGACCATCTCTAATGTGATAATCCATATTAGACAATCAAGGTGCTTAACACACACCATTTACTCAAAATCTCATGAAGCACCCCAAACACGATGTAAACACTTTCTAGGTAACTAAAAAAACTAACAAAGTCAACCTCAATAAAACTCTCAAGTGTATTTCTAATTTCCTAAAACACCTCGACATACCGTAATTCAAGTGAGAGCCCCTAAAGCTTCACCGGCGTTGCCATGCAACCAAACCTTTCCAACCGAGAATCGAAAGTAGGATACCATCTCTTAAGAGAAAGAGGTGTGGAATCTTATTTCCACAAAGAAGCCAATTGTAAATTAACATCCTTTGCCAAGCGAAATAAGAACACCATCTTTCCTTTGGAAATGAGAAACAATTTTGGTTCATACCCTAATTTGTATTTCCACTTAGCCTTCATGTAAACTCGATGACCCTTTGTCACTTCCTCTTGTTTTTCTCCCAACAAGCATCTGCAATGCCAAACCCACAACGTCATTAATCTTAATATCCTCCCCTAAAACAACCTTAACCATATTACTCTTTTGTTTAATATGATTCTTTTGTTTTTCTTGAGCCACACTCTCTTCCCTTCTGCCTAAACCCTTTTATCCACACCACCCTCCAAACAATCTTCCACCCTACCCTTGACATCCCCTATAATAACTTCCACCCCATAACCATTTACCCCACAAACTGCCAATGGGCACTTCCTCAAACCAAGAGCCTCCTCATAAGACCCGTCACCACCCACACAAATTCTAATATTATTAACACGCCTATTCATAGAGCTATACACCACCTCTCTATAATTTACCACCCAAATATGAGAAAATATCTACTTGAAATTTGAATATGATGGGAAAGAGCTAATGGACTTACCATCATTTGGATGTCCAAAAGATAAACTAGTTGCTTATCTCAAAACCTATAGAAAATTGAGCAATTAATTCCTATCGTTCAACAATTCTAAAGCATGATCTAAAGAAATTGAGCAACCTCTAACCAAACACTTTGCCAACAAACACAAAGGAAAACCCTACTCAATTCAACCTTTATTATACAACTCTCAAGGCAAGGAGGAACCCTTATTAACTCCACTTTGTGATGAATTTAAGTTTTTCCACTGAATGAGACATGGATCCATATCCCTGTACTTGTAGCATGCTCTCCATGTGTTCGAGATTTCAAAAAAGAGTTCACCTCAACGTTGGACCTACCATTTCTAATAAAGAAGTTGTCCAAATATGACTAATTGTACTTTAAACAAAAAACACCCACTTTTTTTAACTTACCAATAGTTTTGTTAAGTATATAAAAGGGCCCTGTCCGTTGCATAACATCATATCCCAATAGAGAAGATGGGGTTATGTTCATATCACTAACTTACAATGAAGCACTTAGGCCTCTAGAGAGATAAACATGTAGAGAGAGAGAGAGAGAGAGAGAGAGAGAGAGAGAGAGAGAGAGAGAGAGAGAGAGAGAGAGAGAGAGAGNTGGGGGAAAAAACATAGTTATAACATGAATGTTTCAAAAATTCTACCCAATAACTTCACTAACCTCACTATCTTCTAATTAACCTATGAACTCGACTTGTATACTAGAAATTTGCTTGCAAAACATTAGACTTAGCCAATATTACATAAAATCATGCCCACCAAAGGCTTCTTGCTTGACACCAATCTGGGATTTGTCTATTTGTTCAGTTGGTCCAATTTCCATGTCACCATATGGGCCTTGGTCTTGCTACGTTGGCTCTTCATATTTCCCTGTGACTGCTTCATGTTGGATTGAACCGATGGATATATTGGGGAGGGTGGGTTGACTAAGGACTGCAAGGTTCTTCTAAAAATTTACAACCCATTTGCAAATTTGGATACAGTTACATGCATATTGTTAAATTTTGCTTCTAGTTTTTTCATACTTTATGTTGTAGCTTTTCAAGAAGCTTGTAAATTATTTTATTATTATATATATTTCCTATGACCTTCGAGCTTAATAAGAGTATTGATAACATGCCCATTTTACTCCTATGTTTCCATGATAGACTTATACTCCCATTCCTCTTTCCAACCTTCCTATTTCATAATTAAAAGAGATAATGAATCTCAAACCTTAAACATTTAGTGTTTATACCTCCTCATACCCCTCCTCAAGTCTATTGTCTCACAACGTGCACACTGACCATAATTACAATGACAATTAGACATGGCTCTAAAACAATTGAACCTCACCCTTTGCAAACCTCTAAAACAATTGAACCTCACCCTTTGCAAACCACTCCACAGTCCAAGCTTAGACCAATTCCTGTTTAGATTTCTCCACATTCCACTCTCATCCCCTTCTCTATTACAATGATCCAAAATAGAGTTGTTGGGTTCTGCACCCCAAACTTTCTCCACAAAAGATGAGAAATTCAACCCCAAGATTTGAACTAGAAGAGGAGATGCAACCACTACAACACCATTTGAGACCTTGCAAAGCAAATGTCCATCAAAGCACACCTCCCCTTGATCAAATGCAAACACCAAAATAAAACAGGGAGCATATTCCTAATCTCCATGCTAATAAAACCACATTCATGCCTTCATTCCATCTTGATTACTATTTTACTGTTAAACTTAGGAAAACCGGGATATTGAGGTATGCCTATCCACATGGGCTTTATTAACTATCATATCTCCAATCTCGAGGTATGTCACTTTTCGTTCCAACTCACATGCATTTGAACATGGTGATTGAGGAGTAGATAATGTGAGGTGGCACACAAACAACTCCCCCAATTTATCCTAACATTGTCTTTGGTTGCTACAATCTCATTGGAGTGTTATGAGCTCTTAGAGCATGAAATAATTCAATGCCATCATACATTTTTGCCATCACCTAAGACCTTTGAATGAGTTTGCTCAATAGTATGTCTCGAGGGATTGAGCGACAATGCATATGACAAATTATTATGGAAGAGTCTCCTTTGGTTTGAGCCATTCCTCTATCCTTAACAATGATAGTCCCTGATATAATGCCTATGTCTCTCCTTAGTTATTCGTTGTGATTCCAATCCCCCAAGCACAATGTATTTTCTGATTTCCTTGGGGACCAATGATGATCCCCACACACTTGCCTCCCTCAAGGAGAAATGCCTTTTTCACCATTGGATAAAGTTTAGTACTCGTGAGAGCTCCTTGTAACCACGTGATCACCTTGAAGTAATGGTCAACAATATAATGACCTATGCACATATAATTTGATTAAATCCCAATAAGTAAACCTATAAGTGTCCATTAAGTATTTACTAGTGGGTTGTCATCGATTATACTCCAATAAGCCCTATACAATAAATATAATGTCTATGTCTCTATAAATAACAAGTTGCATACTTTTTTTTCTACATAATGTCTATATCTATGTACAATAAACATAATTTCTATGTCTCTATAAATAACAAGTTGCATATTTTTTTTCTACATAATGTCTATATCTATGTCGTGTTGGTTCAAGCTTGTAACCTTCACCATGTTAAGAAGGGTTTACGGTGGCAACACTCTCAACTTGATGTAGGTGATGAGGCGGTCACTTGCGAAATTTCCCTCTTAATTAAAAAAAAAACATTAAAACCATTTAACAAAACCTATGGGAATTTTTTTTACCTTTAACTATTTTCCTGAGAATATTTTTATTATTTAATAATAATATACCGGTAAAATCCCTCGGCTATTGCACCACCAATCACGGAACCTCACGGTACGAATTACTCCACTTGGACAGTCGCCATTGAAGCAACGCTCCCTTGGGAACGCCCTATAATCTCGATTATCCAATCCTAAATTGTAATTAAAATTTGCAAATCTTCTTCGCGCTAAAAGATTCGATGACGACGATGATTGTAATAAAATCAACATCCACAAGTCTAGATGTATTTGGTTTGGGAGCCGAGATCAGATTCATTCGAACAAAATAAAGGCTTCCAAATTCAAAACCCTATTTTGTCCAACAGGGTACCGCTGCTTATCCTCACAACGGCTTTAGTTATGCGATTCGAGAGATCTATACCAGACCTGGCTTGCTATGTTTCAAGCTCTTCTCCAGCTGTTTGGAGCAAAGTTTCTATTAGCCGGAATATTTTTTGCTTTGTGGGTGTAATTCGCCGAAGCCTTTATTTTCGGAGAATTTCTGGGCAGGGGAAATTGTAATCCGTTTTGACTGCCCTGGAGGAGTAACTCAGAAACCCAATCTGTAAGTAGCTTATACCTTTTGAGATTTTCATTGTTGGGCTTAAAGTTGTATTTACCTTAAGGATCTCATCTTATAACTCTAATGTTATATTTTGAAAAAAAATAGACTACTGTTTGGGACACTCAGGGTTTTGGAAGATTGTTTTTTTTATTGTTTAGCGGTGAGTTTCTTTTGTATTTTATTCTGGAAGAATTTTAGATGGGGCGCATATAGCGAAAAATGGGTCATTTGGATGATTTTTTACATGAAGAATTGAAAATTTTTAATATCAGGTTTTGTTATTTCAAGCTGGGGTTGACATTTGGGTATTATAATGAACAGGGAGTTATTTAGCTGGAAAACTTGGAAAAGACTTGAAGTGGTTACTGATGAGTGCATACTTTCATGTGGAAAGTTGCCTAGTATTTAGGGAAATAGTGTCAGATGCAATAGTTTTTTGTTTTCCGTTCTTTATTTCTTTTAAGTAATGGTGCTTAATATGGCAAATTGCCACAGATCTACTGAAATCCATTTTGTTCTTTGTCTTGATTGTCTTGAAGCTTGTCAAAGAAAACACCGGTGCTGTTACAGAGAAACGCTGGGTATTTGCAGTGTGGGTTGATTTTTCTTGACACAGTTGTGGAATTATCCTCGACACTTTCTGTAAGTTCAGTCCATTGTGCAGGCCATTAGGTCTTTGTACAGTGCTCATCAATCATAGAGATCCTGGACAACTACTACTTCCGACTATAAAGTTTACGGGAGAAAAGGTGGAGGCATCATTTTAAAAGTTGCAACTAGGAAATGAGGTCTGAAGCTGCTGGTTTGGTAATGTGAGTACAAGGAAGGAGGTTTAGCATTATTTTTTTTGGGCGCAGACGTGGCAATGACTGCGCCTATAAAGAAGAAGCTGCTTGTTCTTGATGTGAATGGCTTGCTTGTGGAAACATACTTTCAGTTTGATAAACTTCCTAAGGAGCATCGTCCTGATGGAAAAGTTGGCAGGTTTTTTGGTAAGTAATACCAAAGTATTAAATACATTAAACTTTTGAACTTATAGAAATATGTCTAGACTCTAGAGTAATTATGGTTCATGTTAGAGACACTGATGCTGGTTTTCTCTCTTTTATTGCAGTTTATAGGAGACCATTTTGTGACGAGTTCCTTGAGTTCTGTTTTGAGAACTTTGTTGTAGGAATATGGTCATCTGCTCAACAGTATGTATCTCAGCTGCCTGATCTTTGGTCCTAGGTGTATATAGATTTCTTGAATGAATGCTAATTGATTTTGTGACTTCCGGGTTTCTTGTACACAGGCACAATGTTGACAGGTTGGTTGATTTTATATTTGGAGATTTGAAGAAAAAATTGCTATTTTCTTGGGTAAGCACTAAAGTTTTCTAAAAACATATGTGCAGTGTTTGTTACCTCTCTAGGATGCATAGTCTTTATTGTTATGCTTGCTCCTTCACATGCATTTCAATGTAGTGATAAGTGCTGGACTGATTTTATGGTATTTAGTGGGTTTAGCTATACATCACAGGGAGTTGCTGGCTACAGTAACACCCATGACGAGGGTCAAGCCAATGCAAGCCAATGCTACGGTACTCACATGGAAAGTGGGTGTACTACATATACATTAAAACAGATGTTTATTTAGCTGGCTAAAAGATACCATAAAGTCACTCTTTTCCTACATTATTGTAGGATTAAGTGTCCCAGTGCCTGTGGCCATGTTTTATCAGAGAGGCTAACTAGCCTATAGATAGATATGATGGCAAAATGATCAGAACATCAGCTCAGACTCCAGATTAGCATTGACTTACTAGCGTAAACAGAATATAAGTTCCAAGAAGGTCGTAGTCCACAGGGACAGTTTATCTGTTTCTCTAACATGCCTCTTAGAGTTAGGAGAGGGGTTTTTGTTTTCTGTCATTGTTGTTTGAGTCCCTTGGACTGGACTATACATACACTGGACCACAGCGACGGCTCTTAATGACTAGGCTTGGTACATGCTGTTTGAAATAGGTAATTAGTAATTACTAATGAGCAAATCATGATTTGTAGAGATGTAACAATTCTCAGCACATATCTATTTCCAGTGGTGTTACCCTGTAGATTACAATAACTGAAGATGAAAGAACGATTTGCAGATTGGATTAAGAATGCCAAATACTCTTCCGTGGGCAATTTGTAAAGAGCCTTTGAAGTCTGAGCACACTTTGATTAGATGTGACTGTAAATGGCATATTGTCATAAAGCATATCCCCCTTAAAAACCTTGTTCTCAGATTCTGTTTAAATGGATGAATTTTCCATAAGTGTAAATGATAACACAATACTTGAGCCTGGAAGTGGGAAATGAGTTCAAGAGTACATTTTCCTATGTAGCTTGATTGAATGTCAAGACAAGGTTGGTGAGTTCTTTATGCTGCAACTTCCTTATTTAATATTTTCATTGTGTGGGGGTAGTTGCTGTTGCAGTTAAATTTGCAAGTAAGCATTGATGAATGCTTCTTCTGAAATGGGGTCATCTTTGTGTACAATATCATGCATGCTTGTTGTATGTACATGATGTAGCTTGTGTACCATGTGTTGAGACTCAAGTGTCACAAAATATGATTTAGCTGCTGATTACTCCCGAGTCAAACTTGTCGTGTCACATAAATGAGTTGAACTTGCTCGCTGGCAAGTCAAACTCGTTACCAATGAGTTTGACTTGACGACGCCGAGTTTGACATGCAACTATTCACGGTTCAAACTTTGACCTGTGTGTATATGTTGAGTTTTTCACAGGTTGACGGGTTGATTTACAATCCCAATGAAAAGTTCGATGGTCCCCTTGATAAGTTTATATAACCTAAACATTAATGTTTTTTCCCATTATCCTCTGAAGAATTAGCCAGGATTTTCGGAATCTAAGTCAAAATCTCCCTCTCTGGCCTTGCCTAACTGAGTTTTGTAACTATGAGGTGTGCCAAAAATGTTTTTATCAATGTTTTGATACAAATGTGCCTACTGGAAATGTTGTTGAAAGATAACTATTCTACATAATTGTTCCAACATTAACTTGTTCCTCCCTATTAGATAAGAGTCCATAGCATGGCATGTTAAATTCTAATGACATGGTAAGCAGATCTGCACTCATATAATCAATTCCTACAACTAATGACTCAAGATTAGGCAACACCTATCAAAACAGCAGATCTGCTTTAACAAAGCACTGTAAAGAAAACTTGAGAGTTTAAACACTGCATATCACAAAGTTAGATCAAACCGGAGGAAAACTAAAGGTTAGATCTACATAAAAGCAACGATCTGAAATTCAGGACAGAGTACTAGAAATCTGTAGTAGTGATCACATTCTTTGCTGTTGATGTTGTAGCTGCGTGAGGCATCCTCACACTAGTCGGCCCAGAAGAAAATAATAATTAATTATTATGCTAAAAGAGAAGTCGGCCCATGCAAGAAAGACAAGTTGGCCCCGGTGAAAAAGTCAGCCAAAAATCAAGTATAAGAGGTGACGCCTCATTCATTTCATCCATCAAGCAAGTTTGCTCCACATCAAGAACGAAGTGTGCAAGAGAGAGAAGACTAATTTTGGGGTTTCTATCTTTGGAGAGTTTCTTCTTTGGCTTATCGTTATCGTGGCTATGTATCTAGATGTATACTGTATCTTGAACTGATATCTCAACAATAACGTTGATGGGTTTTCTACCTTGCGGTTTCCTATATTCTTTCAGTGATCCTTATTTATATTTGGCGGCAAATAAGATTGAAATTATACTGCTATCTTAAAATCTAACATGGTATTAGAGCAATGCTGAAAGAGCCATTGTCGGAAACTAGGGATCCCTATTTCAAAGGTTTCTAACCACAGTTTTGTCTTGAAAAGAGCACTGTGAAACTTGCCCTAGGAGGGCGCACCTTTCTGTGGAGGCAAATTCTAGTTTGGTGAACTTTCAATTTTTGATCTAATTTTGTTGGGATCTAGAACGAGGGCTTCCATTTTTTTGTTGCTTTGCCCCCAAATCTGGGAGAAAAGAAGTTCCATTCTATTTTCCCTAGGAGGGTGCATTGATTGGTGGATTCATATCTCTAAAATTCTAAACTTCAACTTTGGCCTAGCTTCTGCTAGGGTTTTTGGATAAAGCTTTAATTCTAGCTTGTAGTCACAATGAATAGTGTGAAAGTAGAAGATAGATTTGATGGGGCTTCCAACATCTATTCTTGGAAGTCTAGGGTTCTTATTATCTTGGAGGGGAATGATCTCCTGAAGTTTGTTAATGAGAAGGTTCTTATTATCTTGGAAGTCTAGGGTTCTTATTATCTTGGAGGGGAATGATCTCTTAAAGTTTGTTAACGAGAAGGTACCAGA
This sequence comes from Pseudotsuga menziesii, assembly GCA_001517045.1. Taxonomy (NCBI): domain Eukaryota; kingdom Viridiplantae; phylum Streptophyta; class Pinopsida; order Pinales; family Pinaceae; genus Pseudotsuga; species Pseudotsuga menziesii. The sequence goes on from LPNX010985912.1 coordinate 360,281, forward strand.
ACCAGAAGAGGAAACAAAGAAGACTAAATGGAAGAAGAGTGATGCTAAGGCAAGGAGGATTTTGATAGATTTTGTTGGGGATCACGTGATACCTTAGATCTCTCAAAAGAAGACGACCAAGAAGATGTTTGATGTCTTGAAGAGAAAACACCATGCCTCGACTGTTGATGTTGATGAAGATACTCCATAGAAGAGATCAAGGTTCTAAGATTAGATAATGGAGGAGAGTATACCTCCACAAAATTCAGTGATTTTTGCAAGGAGGTAGGAATCAAGAGGGAGTTCCCTACAACCCGCGACAGAATGGGGTTGTAGAAAGGAAGAATAGATTGCTTGTAGAGGCATCCAAAGCTATGATTCATGATTAGTGTTTTCCCATTTTCTTATGGCTAAAAGCTTCCAATACCGCAGTGTATGTTCAGAATAGGAGTCCTCATAAGATTTTGATTAATAAAGCTCCAGAAGAGGCCTTCATAGGTGTGAAGCCAGAGTTTGGCCACTTGCGAAGAGCTAGAGGATCAGATATGGCAATTGATGGTGAGGAGCCAGTGGCTCCAAAGGAGATGGTATTATCTTCCCCTCCCCCTTCAACAATTCAAAGGGAGCCTCCAGTTGAGTTTGTTGATCTCCACAGAGATGTTGCAGTAGGCAAAAAGAGGCCTGCATGGGCTCGTTAGACCTTGCAGGATGCATAGGGGCACGAAGAACCCTATGGCACTTTTAGAGTAAGCAAGAACCTTAGAGATTCTCAAGCTATGTAAGCTTTGAAGAGTGACATCATTGATTTTGATCCCTCCAACTACGAGGAGGCTTCTAGCAACAGGTATGGAAGGATGCCACCATGATGGAAGAATATTAATCCATCATGAAGAATGATGTGTGGGAGATTGTGTCGAGACCTGAGGTGAAGTTGGTAGTGACTTTCAAGTGGATTTACAAGATCAAACATGGAGCAGATGACAATATTGAAAAGCACAAAGCGAGATTTGTGGCTAGAGGATTCTCTTAGAAAGAGGGAATTGTTTATGATGAGACATTTTTGCTCTAGTTGCTTTGTATACTTCCATCAAGACGATTATAGCTCTTGCTTCAGCAATGGGATGGAAGTTGCATCAAATGGATGATAAGACTGCCTTCCTCATCGATGTGATTGAGGAAGAGGTCTACATTGAGTAGCCAAAAGGATTTGTGAATCGTGATCCATGGGAAAGAGTCCCATGTATGCAGACTCAAGAAGGCCTTATATGGACTAAAGCAATCACCACGTGATTGGTATGCTAGGATTGACAGATACTTGGTGAGCTTGGAATTCACCAAGTCTGATGTAGATCCCAACCTTTACTAGAAGGTTGTGGATGGAGTGCCTTTGATCTTGGTGCTTTATGTAGATGACTTGTTTCTCATCGGAGACGAGAAATTTTTTGAGTGGTGTAAGAGGTGTTAAACATAATACAGCTGCGAGAGCCATTCTCTGGGAGGATGGCACCCTAGTCAGTTAACTAGGGTTCCTGGTAAGTTAACCAGGCAATGTAAGTCCTTAGCAGGTATCTTGGGCCCCTAGAAGTCTACTGGAGTTCTTGGTCTGGGACCAATTGGGTCAGAGCAATGGCAAAGTCCCCAGCATGTGGCTAGGGCCTTTCTAGGGCATTCTGGTCAGGGACTAGACAGTTTCTTGGTCATGAGGACCAAGCAGATCTTGCAGGTAGAGACAGAGCATCTTGGTCTAGAACCAGGCAGATTCTTGGTCATGGACCAAGCAGGTTCTGCAAATGTTTTCCTGGTTAGTTAACTAGGTGGATCCTGGTCAATTAATCAAGATGATGATGTATGATGCCCTCCTCTCCTAGATGGTTGAGCTAGGTTGTTTCATCAAGGGACTGGCCACCCCTTGATGAAGTCACTAGCATTTGACCTTTAGGAGAAATTAGGAGGACCAGAGGATCACATCATCAAGTGTGAACCTTCCTTATATGTTGAAAATTAGGTTAGGTTAGGGTTTGAAGCATAAAAATTTGAAAATTTATACTTTAATGCAAAAATAAAATTACTAAAGCTAGTGCTAAAACAAAATAAACCAGCTATAACAAGACGAGAAAATTAAAATATAATTTTTCTTCTCTTTTAACTTTAACACTCCCAAAGGTCCCTGTGTTAAAGTTGAAAGCATTCAAGGACAATAAATAGCAACAATAGTAGATCTAACTCAAAGTACAAATAAAACAAATAAGTTAACTTACTAAGAGAGTTGAAACCTAATACTCATATATGTTTTTCAGATCAGATCTCGTCTCTTAAGAGACAAGTCACTAAAGGAACATAGGACATACCTGAGAGAGAGAATAAGTTAAAGTGTTGTAGCTTTAGACATGTACAATTGTAGTCAAGGTGTCCCAGCTCAATAAGTGTGGAAACCCCAATTAGGTAGTAGCATCAAGGAACAACAACCTGTTACCACCTAAGTTGTACTTGGTGGTTTTATCAAGTGATCCTGGTGAACCAGAAAAAGATGATTTGTTCGGACTTCAGAAGACCTTCATACTTGCTTATGGGAAGTGTTTTTTTTATCTACCACATGTTCATACCCCCTTTAGGGGAGTTGTAATAAAATGTTCTAGCATGGTAGTGTCTGTAAAAGACTCGGTCTCTTGGACTTTATTTGTCAATCCGATCAGCCTAGAGTGTTTTCCCCTGGTTATTATTGGTTGTTGAATAAATGATTGATAATTTTTGAGTTTTTCACTCAATACCTCCAAAGTTGGGGTGGTCGGCTTGGCATTTAGGCCTATTGAGGTTATTAGAGTATGTGTGTCAATGCATAAACATGCTAGGCATTATGGTCGAGTCATATGAACATGTGCTAAGTCTCCCTAGGTTTTGTTTTTTTTAATTTTTTAATTTTAATTTTTCCACAAAACTTAGGCTATTTTTTAGTAGTCTAATTGGAAAAATTGGTTTTGTAATAAAAGTGGGGTTAAAAGTCAGATTTAGTCATGGGGGTGCTCATTGTCTGACTCAAAGCACTCGATAAACCCATAAACCCACTTTTCTTAAGTTTTGAGTGATTTTTCCATCACTCAGTTGAGAAAATCCAAAACAAATCAAATATTAATTAATTTAATTAAAAATTAATTAAATAATGGAGCAAATAAAAATTCCTAAATTAGTGGATTTTGCTTTGTTTTGACTGAATCAGTCTCATTGGCTTCAGTTTGACTGAGAGTTCCCACTCCTTGACTGAAGGCATGATGTGGGCTGAAGAGGAGCTTAACTGGCTCATGCAGATGTAGGGTTGCACCCTCCTTTCTCTCTCCTCCACACGTGTGGATCAAGCTGCGAGTTGTTTGTTGGTTGGTTCAGTTCACTGAGTGAGGTGTCACTCTGATTTGCAGTTCTAGTCCAGTTAGACTCAGTTCATCATCAGATCAGACTTAGTTCACCATCATATCAGGTTTGGCTTGACTCTTTGTCAGCTTCAGTCTCTCTTTCAGTTAGACATGTGCCCCCTCTGGGATAGGGTTTCAATTTTTGCTATAAATAAAGCACAGTTTCCTCCTTTCCAAGCTAGTTAGAGTCGGATTGAAGAGCTGTTGCTATTATTCATTTGAAATAAAGAAAAGCTTTGGAGGCAAGATGGTGTCATGTTATTGTGTGTGGATGAGCATTGCCATGTTTTACTGAGGTAACCTGTATCTATGTTCATGACTTGCTTATTTTGATATTGTGGATCCAGTGCTAAGAGATTGATAATAAGTTTATTATGATCTTGATAGGAAAGGAGTTTGTTAATAAGTTTATTGGCTATCTCTTTCCTTTTTATGCATGTTTAGAGATCTAGATTTAACATGTTTTATAAGTTTATATGCATGCGATTCTAATATCTCTGTTTATGTATTAATCGGATCTCACAAGCATTTTGGCAAGCCTTTGGATTAAGTTGCAGGTTCCTAGCTTGGAGAGGGTGCTGATCTACTTTGCTTCCTCACTTTCTCCAAAACTTTCTCAAAGGCATAGTCCCTCGACATTCCACCGGAAAGCTCCACGGTTGATCTTCAAGGCTACAAGCTTGCCTTCTTCTCTTTCTCCTCTTAAATATTAAAATTTTACCCGGTTGCTTTGTTCACAACTTTGATATTGTTTAGATCTATTATCTTAAATTAAATTTTAACATAGATCCATCTTCTCAAAGCTCATAATCTAGATCTTGTTCTTAAAAGGTTTCATAACCATTCTAGATCTAGCTTTAGGGAAATCGTCCTTTTTGCATAGCATGGCATTCTAAAGAGAATTTGTAGTTTGCATACATTAGATTGTTGTTTTATGTTATAAAAGATAAATCCAGCAATCAGTGCACATCACATCGGCCCTAAAGGCAAGCCAAGATCCCAAGGAAAGCTTGCTTTCTTTGGTTCCTTTTTCATCATTTTATTAACTAGTTTTAACTTAGTTTTTTTTTTCTAGTTAAAAGTAGGCTGACCCAAAGGTACTTTCAAAGTGCTTTTGGGCATATTTCATTCTAATAAGCTTGCTGGTTTTTAGCAGGTATAATAGAAAAGAGGAGGAATTGCTGTTCGAAAGTGGCTTTTGGGTCATCCGAATCCCCTCAGGGGTCTCCCTTTTTGACTGTAATTTTTAATTTTTGCACTTTGTAAGGTCTTGGTTTCATTCTATATAAGAACCAAGAGGAATCATATCAGTTTACTGGTATTGTAACTGCTGATAATAAAAAATATTTTCGAATAGGCTCTTTCGAGCCCATTCCCCATCCCCCTTGGGGGGATTCGCGTCCTTTTTTCCGTTTTTGCTTTTTCTTATTTTTTCGCTCTAGATTAGTTTCATTTATGCAGAATAATATACTTTGATTACTTTTATCATATTTTCCATATTACAAAGTCAAACTAACTTTAATACTTATCCCACGACTTCTCGATTGACCCGAAAGGGGAAAGAGATGCGTGGTAGGACTAATTAGAAAACCTGTGGTTTGTTTCTTTTTTGTTGCTTCACTATTTATTGTTAATTTCTGCAAGCAATCTTTCTAAAACCAACCCCCTTCTTGATTCCCTGATTGAGGTCCACTTGGACTGAAAGAGGTTCTTGGAGGGTTTTCTTTCTAATCAAAACACATCGTTTAAAATTTACTAAAAATTACAAAGACTCCGGTGTGTATGCTCTGCGTTTTGGCTGCGGTTCGTCCGATCAGTCAAGCTGCATCAAAAGCAACATGAGTGACTAGATTAATTGGGTTTCACCTTCCCCAATTAACCACCATTAGGCGAAAATCCAACGTCTCGATCAAACCGTAAACGGTGGCAAAATACCCAAAGGAAGTGGGAACTCCTGGACAGTGACCTCGAGGCGTCGATCTATGTTACACCCTAACGGGTGTATTATGAACATAGTCTCAGAGACTCCATTCAGCCCACACATTCCTTTCGGGTAGCCGTGAAGGTTTTATTTTTTTGGACATACTCCAAGTATCCCTCGGGTATATTTGGAGTCTCCTTTTGCCTAATTTAATCCACTCATTTTTCATATTAACTTAAAACGTACCAAGAGACATTTGCAAAACATTCACTCCAAGCACATGCAAGTACATTTGATTATTTTGTGACTCCATTTTAAGGCACTGGTTATTTGTTTAATTTTTTCGATATATATATATTGTGTGTCAGCATTGTGCTTACTTGTGCTGATTTTTCATCTTGTCATCTATGGTTATTAATGGTTAATTTCAAACTCCTAAGCAACTTATTCAATTCAATACAATCATACTAAAGTAATTTGCCTTAGTAACTTAATAGGGTCTACCCCCCTTGGCTTCGTTAGGAGTTGAGCCTAAACGGAGGAGTCAAGAACAAGGTGACAGCCTTGACTCGAGACTTGCCCCCAAGGACACACCGAGTGGCTTGAAGATTTCTGCCACGTTCCCCCCCCAGGTGTGTGAAGGGCGGCAACACAACCCATAAAAATACCAAGTAATAATGACAATCCATACAAACTAGAGCTTAGATTGCAACCCATATAAAGCCCATGGCTTTCTTAGACCTCAAACACAATCCAACACACTCAAACAATGCAACAAAGGTCTTGTCCCACCCAAATAGGGTCACGGTTTCTTCTAGCAGCCTCAAACAATTCACAGTATGTCCCGGCAAATGCACAATCCACTAAGCATGCTCATCAGAGATCACAACAGTCCTATATAGGCTGATCAAAAGGTCACGACAGCCCTATAGGAGCTGAGCAAAAGACATAGCCTGTCTTAGCAAGCTTAGAGGAGGCCACGATAGGCCTATAGAGGCTGAACAAAGGACACAACGACCCTACAAGGGTTGAGCAAACAAATAGCAACATCCCTAGCAAGCCGAGATGGGGTTACAACATGCATCGACAAAACTAGCAGACCACAGGCAACCCAAATGATCACGACCCAACCCAAGTTAAGCTCACGACACACCAAACAAGGTCACAGTTTCTTCTAGCAGCCTCAAACAATTCACAGTATGTCCCAACAAATGCACAATCCACTAAGCATGCTCATCAGAGATCACAACAGTCCTATATAGGCTGATCTCACGACAACCCTATAGGAGCTGAGCAAAAGACATAGCCTGTCCTAGCAAGCTTAGAGGAGGGATCACACCATGAAACAACAGGCATATCAACATCACAGTCACAGTAGTTTGGGATCTGCCATGATTTCATGGTGTAGCAAGAAGCAGACCTTAGCAGCACTGAGCACAACAGAGGTCGAGTATATCACTGTGTGTGTTGCAGCGAAGGAAGCAGTATGGCTTTGGAAACTTGTTGCAAGGTTTTTTGGTCAGATGATAGAGCCAACTTTGATTCATTGTGATCTAGAGCTGTGTGCATTTGTCAGTGAATCTAGTATTTCATGATAAATCGAAGCATATCGAGATTTAGTACCATTACATTTGTGACATGGTACAAAGAGGTGTAGTTCAGCTCTAGTATGTTCCTTTAGACGACCAAATTGCTGATATTTTCACCAAGCCTCTTCCTAGGGAAAACTTTCTGTACTTTTGTGATCGGCTTGGAGTAATGGAAAATGACTCCCTCATTGAGAGGGAAGGTTGATGTTGCAATATTAGTGAGACATTCTCATTGAGAAAGGGAGAATGGTGTGTCTCTTCCTTTGAGAAGAAGAGAGAGGGAGCTAGCTGATTCTTTACATGTAGACCCCTCGATGGACTGGGTTGAGTTGGTGCATGTTGACTCCTTGATGGGCTTGGTTAAGTTGTTGACTCCTCGATGGATTGAGTTGAGTTGTTACATGTAGACTCCTCGATGGACTAGTTTGAGTTGGTGCATGTTGACTCCCCGATGGATTGGGTTGAGTTGTTAACTCCTCAATGCACTGAGTTGAGTTGTTACGTGTAGACTCCTCGATGGACTGAGTTGAGTTGGTGCATGTTGACTCCTTGATGGACTGGGTTGAGTTGTTGACACTTCTCGATGGACTAAGTTGAGTTATTACATGTAGAATCCTCGATGGACCGGGTTGAGTTGGTGCATGTTGACTCTTGGATGGATTGGGTTGAGTTGTTGACACTTCTCGATGGACTGTTTTGTGTCGGAATACCTTCCTTATGATGTAGAGATGTTCAACACAATCGTGATGCTCAGATGATATCCAGATTTGTTCTAGAACGATGATGCCTCCCTAGCTAAGAGGGAGTGTTGATGTTGTAGTTGCGCGAGGCATCCTCACACAAGTTGGCCCAGAATAAAATAATAATTAAATATTATGCTAGAAGAGAAGTCGACCCAACCAAGAAAGACAAGTCGGTCCTAGTGAAAAAGTCAATAAAAAATCAAGTATAAATAGAGGTGACGCCTCATTCATTTCATCCATCAAGCAAGTTTGCTCCACATCAAGTAGGAAGTGCGCAAGAGAGAGAGGAGGAGTAATTTTGGGGTTTCTATCTTTGGCTTATCTTTATCTTGGCTATGTATCTGAATGTATATTGTATCTTGAATTGATATCTCTATATGAAGGTTGCTGAGTTTTCTCCCTTGTGGTTTCCGAGGATAAATCTTTGTGTCTTTTTTGTTTTTGTGCTTTTGTTATTCTTTCAGCGATCCTTATTTATATTCCGCTGCAAATGAGATTGAAATTATACTGATATCTTAAAATCTAATATGGTATCAAAGCAGTGTTGAAAGAGCCTATTGTCGAAAACTAGGACTCCCTATTTCAAAGGTTTTTAACCACAATTTTGTCTTGAAAAGTGTTATGCAACCAAGTCCCAAAAATAACATAAAAATAGCAGAAATAGACAAGAAGAAAGTAATCCACGCCTTAATAATGAAGAATAGAGATGAATATTAATCCTCTTCAAGGGAGGAACCTCCTTACACAATGTACTAAGTACATAAGACAAGACAAGATTACAATGATGACTCAAATGAAAATATCTCCTTCCTATATATAGGAGACAAAGGTGTACAATAACAACTAATAGACCCAAGCCAACATCCATAATATGTAATACACCGCAATATAGGGCGTAAAGCGCCACACTATAGGGGGAAATGTGCCCAACATTTAGGGCTTAACATGCCCCTCCCCTTCAGACAAGCGTTGTCCTCAACGCTTGGCTAGTCGTGGATGCATCTATATGAAGGGCTCGTCTTCCCATGTCAAATATGCAAGTGGTAAGTTCTTCCACTTGATGAAATACTCAATAATAGCTTGATCTCATATTTGTTTGGTCCTTGTTTCAATGATTTGTTCAAGTTCCCATATGATTTTTCCTTCTTCAATACTCCTTTGACTGTGATGTTGATATGCCTGTTGTTTCATCTTGTTTTTGGACATCTGATATTTGGAGAACTACTTGCCAATGCTCTTATGCGATCTACCACTGCTTGAACCATAGATTTTCCTTCTTCAAACCTTGACTGGAAGATTGTTTTATGGTCGACTTGGATTGAGATAATTTTAAAATTTCATCTCCTTTAGGTCTGAAGCTTCGACCTGTTGTAGCCTAATGTGTCCTCTTTTTGATGTCGCAGATCTGACCTAATTTGGATGCTCCAGTGAGTAGTTATTGCAAATATTCCAACACTTCTTATTTTTGGTCTATCCATAAGAAATAACTTGTATGGTATGCCAAGTGTCCAATATTTTTGATGTGAGTCCAAAAACTCTACCACATATACCTTGTTCTGTCCTCCTTCTGTTGCAATAGGTCTCACTCAATTTGGATTTTGCATACCCTAGATATGACCGTTTTCCCCATAACACTTTTTTCAAACCCTGATTGGAGAACTGTTTTAGGGCCGACTTTGAACTAAGGTAAAACTGGAATTTTGGATCTTATGGGTCTGAACCTTCGGCATGTTGTAGCTTGATATGTCCTCTATCTGATGTTGTCGGTCTCTCTTAGTTTGGATTCTCTAGTGGAAAGTTATTGCAAATGTCCTAACATTTCTTATTTTCTGTCCTTTAGGAGAGCGAGCTTGTACGGTATGCCACGTGTCCAATATTTCATATCTGAGGTCGAAAACCCTACCATAGATACTTTGGTTTGTCTTCTTTCTGATGCAACAAGTCTGACATAATTTGGATGTGCCAATAAAAAGTTATTGCAATTTTCCCAAAACTTCTTATTTTCTGTACTTTCAAAAGAGCAAACTTGTACGGTATGGCATGTGTCCAATATTTTGTATCTGAGGCTGAAAACTCTAGCACAATTATTTGGTACATCTTCTTTCTAATGCAACGGGTCTCACTCAATTTGGATCTCGGATGCTCCAGATATAACAATTTGCCCTAGAACACCTGTTTGAGACTAGCTTTTGGGATAGTCAGAAACCCTAACTTCTTGAAGGTATAACTCTGAGCATGTAATGAATCAAGATCTGAAAATTTTACCACAGATTCTTTGGCCTGTTATGGAAGTGGGTTTCAAGTTTCGTTGTTTGAATCGTTGTAGAAAAAAAATTATAGCGAAAATGCCAAGATCACGTTTTTTGAAGAAACTAGTCTCGAGGAAAGAGCTCTGATATCAAATGTTATGCAACCAAGTTCCAGAAATAGCATAAAAATAGTAGAAATATGCAAGAAGAAAGTAATCCATGTCTTAATAATGAGGAATAGAAATGAATAACAATCCTCTTCAAGGGAGGAACCTCTTTACACAATGTACTAAGTACATAAGACAAGACAAGATACAATGATGACTCAAATGAAAATATCTCCTTCCTACATATAGGAGACAAATGTGTACAATAACAACTAATAGACCCACTAATAGACCCATGTTAGTTTTTCTAAGGTAATTCACTAAAGATCTTAATTTGAAAGAATAACAAGTACAACAATACATCAAGGATACACAAGATACACAAGACTCAGAGATTTTCATCGGGGAAACCATAAAGGAGAAAACCCCGCAAACTTCCTCAGAATAGTTTCGTCACAAGGACAAGATTACAAGATGACTAACCCAAGAACAATATGTCTTCTGTAACTCTCTCTCTTCCTCCTCATTGTCCTCTCTCTGCTAATGTGCACATGAGAGAGTGAATGAGTGTGTGTGACAAATGAGGAGGGCCCCTCCCTATTTATATTCTTCTGTTGAGTAACTAACTCAACTAACTAGGACAACCAGGTAACCTCTTGGGGCCGACCTACCTAGGAATACTCATAAATACATTTTCCTTTATTTAACCTGGGGACTATTGCCTCGACCTACAATGGAGGGTTTACCTCAATGACCATACACAATGATGACATCTCGAAAGCAAGGAAAGTTGGAAACATATCTTCGATGGGGGTACAACCATATACAATAGTAATATACATCATAATATCTTCCGAAGTTATAATTACAACAACACTCCCTCTTAACTAGGAAGGTACTCTCTCGCCACAGTCATCAACACATTTGGTCATCGTCATTAAGTCATCATCGTCACTGTTGCCATTGTCCTCATCTTGTCTAATCTATCACATCTATCTGTCATAGGAAGTTTCTATAGAGTCAACCCTTTTTCATGCTGGGTGTAGGCCTAGTCCTCATCCAGGTCTTCATCATATCCACGAGCAAGCCATCGCGTAGGTACAACCCAGGACCTTCTTTACATTGCCACTGCAATAACTTGCGTCTCCTACCTTCATCTCGTCGTATCTAGATCATCGCGTAGGTACAGCCCATGGCCTTCTTTACATTGCCACTGCAATAACCTGCGTCTCCTATCGTCATCTCGTTGTATTCAGATCATCTCTTTGTCCTGCACAAGACAAAACAAAACACATAGAGCATACAGAGTACAACCCAGATGCAGACCACCTGCGTTATACCAACATAGGAACATGCCAGGACCTAACCTGCATCTACCACTATGCGAGAATCGCCTAGGAGCACACCAAGTGCATTACATCTCTCTACGGTCAACCTGTGTTCTACCAACATAGGAGAACTGCCCAGGTGCATGCCAAGTGCCTTGTGACCTCATCATCTCCAATATGGGAACACACACATACAAGGACTGATTACGATCAAACAACATACGTACCATGCCAGGATCTTTTCCGTTCAGGTCAACCTCTAGGACTTATTACATCCAAACAATCTGTGTCCAGGATCTTTTTCGTTTGGACAACTTTCGGGACTTATTACATCCAAGTAACTTGTGTACCACGCCAGGACACCTTTTACACTTCGGACAACCCACAAGACTTATTACATCCAAACAACCTGGTACACCAGGATCTTTTTCGTTCAGATAACCTGTCTCAAAACTGATTATGTCCAAGGATAACCTGTGAGCTTCACTTGGACTAATTACATCCGAGGACAACCTACAAGACTGATTACGTCCAAGCAACCTGCTACACCAAGATCTTTTCCGCTCGAACAACCTATCTCATTTCCCATGTGAGATATCATGCATTTGCATCTTCTGGTCTCTTGCTATCAGTGTAGAAGACATTGTGTCGGCAAAAATATCGTTGAGGGCCCGGAACACAACTTATCGGCAACATTGTTGAAAATATCGAAAAAGTATCAAAAAATATCGGCACACTTAAAAAAATACAAAAATATTCATGTTCTTTCAAATTTCTAAACATTTAAAGCAATGACAACATCAAATAAAAACACATTGCCACATAAATATGTAAAGAAAACATATATATATGATGTATAAGATGTCTAGTCATACATCATGCATCAATACTAAATCATGTTTGAGTCCTAACTCCTAAGTAGCGAGTAATGAGTCTCCTGATTCTTGAGCTTCAAAATATCATCAAAAAATATAATAAATGTTTCTCGTAATCATGAGTCAACTAAGATCTACATACTACTTAGTACGATTAAATCAAATAAATAAACTAGAGATTCTCTTTGCCCCTTTTACGCATAAAGGTGATGGCTCTATTAATGGCTCTTCCTCTAGATGAAGAAGGCCCTACGAATGGTAGTGGACTCTGATATGCTCTAACAGAAGGAGAAGCTACACTTTAATGTTCTCTAGAAGAGGAACCATTATTTGACAGGATGTTATCTATTTATTAATGACTACTGGCTACAACAAATTGGAGAAGCTACAACAATGCAAGGAATCAAAGGAAAGGAATCTATCAGGGATTGACATAAAAAACAATTGAATATGGATGGATGGATAATCATCAATGGCATTAATGGCATTAAGAGATCAAGAACATACGGAAACCCTATTAGCTTTAAGGATAAAGCTTTTTGAAGGGGAGTACTATGTGATGACCTGAATGGTAGTATATATGGTATTATATGTATATGTAATATGGGTTGGTCTAATAGGGGGCTGCATTTACAATGAATGAGAGTATGTATATCTACTTTAGTGGTCAATATAGTTATTATTGTAGTCACTAACTTATGATTTTGATATATGGATGCACTTGGGTTGTCAAGAGGAGGTTCTTCTAATGTACGATGAGTGATTGTGTAACTCATTTCCGTTATTGCTTTGGGTGTTGTGCTTGATGGGATCTGCAAGCAAAAGAGAAAAAACAAAGGAAAAATGGCATTAAGCACATGTCTGTATTCAAAGGAACTCATTTGTTATATTCCAATTGAGCTTATTTGTACATTACAAATATAGGCCAGGTCAGAGTGATTGGATCAAACACTATCTAACGTTATTATATGAATGATTCCAAACTAACTGCGATTGTGTGGCTAAATAACTCTCCATTGGCTATTCTTCGTTAAAGGATTTTCTATTGGATTCATGAGGCATATCATTCCTCCCTCTTTAATGAGAATGTGTTCCCATGTTCCTCCCTCTTTAAGAAGGGTGTTATATACTTTATTAAATTTTAAATTCCTTGTTTTTAAGGACAACATGTTGTTTAAGTTTGACATTAGGCATGGCATTGTCAAAGAGAGAGTGGTTGAATGCTTGCAATTGGAAGGGCCTTGATGGTTAGCGTGGAGTGGCATGTGCTGATACTACAAATTAAAAGAACAATATAACTTTCTTTTCCATTCCATTTTCAAAATTTGTTTATGCAAAATATTATACATACCTGCAAATTGGGAAACCATTGATGGGAACCAATCCCCAATCCACACTAACTTGGTGATGGTAGATGGAAACACAATGAATCTACTCATTGGCTCCAAGAAAAAAGATGGCAAGTTCCTTTGCTCTCCAAACCCCTAAATTAGCAAGCAAAATGACCAAATAAAAGTAAAAAATCAGGTTATAAGTTGGACTGTTTGTGGCTTGGGCGACATTTTCCATCAACTCGTGATTTTTCCTCAAAAAGTCGGCAAAAATCGCGATATATTAAAAAATTGAGATATTTTGTAAAAATCGCAATTTTTAGCATCCGATATATTGTTTTTGCCTGAAAATCATGATATATCGTAGACATCGCGATATATCGTCGATATCTTCCACACTGCTTGCTATTTCTAGCATAGAAACATATCGGCACTGATTACGTCCAAGGATAACCGGCGAGCTTCGCTAGGACTTATTTCGAGGACAACCTACAGGACTAATTACGTTCGAGCAACCTACGATCTTTGCCAGGACTTTTACGCTCGAACAACCTTTATCTCCAGCTATGCTGGAACTCATCACTCCCTCTTTCGAGGGGTCTCGTTTTGGATCACACCAAGTCTTTCTCTGAAGTACTCGAACTTCACTCTGGTTAGAGGCTTGGTCAATACATCAGCTATCTTCTCGTCCGTTGCCACGTACTGGAGCTTCAACGCTCCTCTCTGCATCATACAAAAATGTAAGTCAGATCGAACAAATTAGATAGTAGCTTTTGAAGCCATACTACCTCACAACTAGCTGAGCAAGTGGTAACATATTCTACCTCGACTGTACTCAGTGCCACATAGGACTTCTTCTTTCTAAACCAAGAGATCATACTGGATCTCAAATTGAAGCAACAACCTGAAGTTCTCTTCTTATCGGTGGTGTTTCGTGCCCAATCCGAATCAACATAACCGTGCAGGTTAGTCTTTTGATTCGTATCAAACTCGATCCCATACTCAACTGTACCCTTTAGGTACTTCAATACATGCTTTGCAGCAACCAGGTGAACATGTCTGAGATCAGTCAAGAACTGCTCAGGGTGTTCACAACAAAGCATATGTTTGGTCTCGTATTAGTCAGGTACATCAATGAGCCAATGATTTGACGATACATCGTGGCATCAACCGACTCTGATGAAGCATCACACAAAAGCTTCAAGTTCGATGCCATAGGTGTGGCTATCGCCTTGTAGTCCAACATTCTGAATCTCTTCAGAATCTCCACTGTATACTTTCCTTGACCAAGGAAAATCCCATCTGCATTTTGCCACTCCTCCATGCCTAAGAAGTAGTGCATCATCCCTAGGTTGTTCATCTTGAACTCAGTGCCACACTGGATTTCTTCCTGCTAAACCAAGAGATCATACTGGATCTCAAACTGAAGCAGCAACCCGAAGTGCTCTTCCTATCAGTGGTGTTGCCTATCCAATCCAAATCAATATAACCGTGCAAGTTACTTTTTTGATTCGTATCATACTCGATCCCATACTCAACTGTGCCCTTCATGTACCTCAATACATGCTTTGCAGCAACCAGGTGAACATGTCTCGGATCTGTCAGGAATTGGCTCAAGGTGTTCACAACAGAGCATATGTCTGGTCTCGTATTCGTAAGGTACATCAATGAGCCAATCATCTGACGATACATCATGGCATCAACCGACTCTGATGAAGCCTCACACAGAAGCTTCAAGTTCGATGCCATAGGTGTGGCTATCGCCTTGCAGTCCAACATTTCGAATCTCTTCAGAATCTCCACTGTATACTTTCCTTGGCCAAGGAAAATCCCATCTGCATTCTGCCACACCTCCATGCCTAAGAAGTAGTGCATCATCCCTAGGTTGTTCATCTTGAACTCAGTAGCAAGTCTCCTCTTTGTATCTTCAATGAGTTCGTCCTTTCTTGTTAGGAACAGGTCATCGACATATAGCGGGAGCATCATTGGTCTTTCGTCTTCAACCTTGAAGTAAAGGTTCGAATCTGCTTTACTCTCAGTAAAGCCTAGGCCCATCAGCAAGCTATCCATCCTGCTGTACCATGTCAAGATTCTCGAAATCAGAGATCTTCTGTAGCCACTCTCTCTGAAGCGGAGCATCATCCTCCCTCTGCATTTTGTACTCTATGTATCGAAACATTTTGTACTAGAGTGATAGGTAGCTTCCTCTGCTATTGATCTTCTATGTATCCAATTAAGGTCACTAGATACCAAGATCCTCTATCTTGAAATTTGTTGAAAAGTTCCTCTTGCACCCATCTGTGAGCTTGTCGTTCTCTATAGGCTTTCATCTTCAACCTTGTAGCAAAGGTTAAGATCTTTATCACTCTAGGTGATCTTCAAACTCCTCATGTAACTGTATGTGCTGTCCCATGGGTGCCTTTTGAGCTCGTACAAGGCCTTCTTCAATTTGCACACATGAGTTTGCTTGTCATGTGTCTTGAATCCCAATGGCTGTTCTACATACACTTCCTCGACTACACCATTCAAGAATGTTGTCTTGACATCCATCTGGTGTATCTCCCATCACATAACTGCAACCAATGCAAGGATAGATCTAATGGAAGTGTACTTCACTACTGGTGCAAATGTCTCCTCATAGTCTATGCCTTCTTTTTGTGAGAAGCCTGGTGCTACAAATCTTGCCTTGTATCCCTCGATGCTGCCATCTGCTGCATGCTTGATCTTGTAGATCCACATGGAAGACACTACGGACTTCCCTTCAGGTCTCGGAACTGCATCCTAGACATCATTCTTCTTGATCAACTGGTACTCTTTGATCATAGTCTCCTTCCATTTCTTCTTGGCTACTTCTTCATAGCTGGAAGGATCTGCATCAATGATGTCACTCAATAGTGCCACATAACTGGAGTGTGTTCGTGGACTCTTACTTTCTTTGGAAGTCTTGTCATCCTATTCTTCATCTTGGATGATTTCTTGTGCCTAAGATGGTCTTCATCTCTCGAGGTGGATCTACAGTTCTCTTCGGGACATATCATGATTCTTTATATTCTTCTGAAGCTCTTTCTTCTGCCACAGTGTCTCTGACCCAGGGAGCATCAGGTTCCTCTTCTGAACTGTCGTCACTTGTTCTTTGAAATGATCTACAAGTCAAGTTTAGTTGCATGATTAGAATCATTTCATTATTTTCAAAACATATTAATCTAATGCATCAAGATATATGTCACATAGTCATGCAACTATCATAGCCAATGCTACAACATTCTTTCATGTTTCGTATACATACGGTAACTTTCTAGATGCCTTCTATTTCTCCCAATTATGTCATCAAGGAGATTTCATTCTAGATAAGCAGCAATGGAATGTTGTACATCACCATAGGCTACTCACCCATCACATGTAAGTCAGTAGTATAAGTGCAAACACTCAGATATGCATAATACATCAACTGAATATAAACATGTGCACAACCAAACAATATCATTTAAGTAAGTAAATATACAAGAAATGACAATTAACACTTATCTTTGTTTGTTTGGTGGGTGGACTCCCTCTTGATCCTTATGTCCAGAGTCTTTGACAGTGTGTTAATTCACAACTGCATTCCTTCTTATCCAAATACTGAGATGGATAAGAGTATGATCTTCATCTTCACCAGTAGAATTCATATTCCTCATCACTTGAGGAATCTTCCTTTTCTTCTTTGTTGAAGGAGGTTCTGTTTCTGGGATAGTCTCTGGAGTAGTCTCCCTTCTCATCACAAGTGTAGCATCTAATATTGGAAGGATCTCTTATGAATTCCTTTTGTCTTTTGTTGTGATGATGGTCCTTCTTCTTTCTATGATTTCTTTTGGTGTGAACTGTGGGAGCTTGACCTTCAGTTGCTCCCATCTTCTCTTCTCTTGTTATGAGCCGAGCTTCTTCTTGTGTGCACTCTTCCTAGAGTCCGCTGAAAGAGATCAACTTCCGTCTTGCACACATTTCTTGAATGAATGAATCCCATGATCTTGGGAGGCCATTTAAGGTGATCATAACAATCTATCCTTCTTCCACGTTCTCTTCCACTGCTTCAAGTTGTTCCTTGATTTGAGAAACCCTTGTGAAGTAGGACTGCATGGTCTTTGAGCTATGTATCTTCACATTCTTCAACTGGTTCCTCAATTTCATCTTCTGATTGATGTTCTTTTCTTCGAACAACTTCGTCAAAGCATCAAACACTTCCTTTGGTGTCTTCAAGGATGACACATGTGGGATGAGATGATCCTTAATAGAATCTACAATGATTCTCTTGGCCTTAACCAAGTTCTTCTTATGAGTAGCCTTAGCCTCATCTTCCTCTGACTCTGGAACTTCCTCATTGATATACTGATCCAAGTCATTTTCTTCAAGGATCAAGGAGATCCTATACTTCCATGCTCGGAAGTTGTCAGCTCCCTCAAGCTTATCATCAAGCTGGGTGTGATTAGTCATTTTGAAATGAGAACCTCAAATGGAAATAGCAAAGATTTAGATTTTACCGATTTGAGGTGTTCGACATGGTTTCGGCGCTGGCTGATCTAGAGTTTGTTAGAGAAACCCTAATTTCCAAACTTGGAATTTCAAACTTCTGATTGGACATGAAGATGCTCCTCTTCAAGGCGAGTTGTCCAATGTATTTCTTTTCTGAAAATTGTGGTAGGAAGCCTTCGAAACTTCCTGCCCTAGTTTCTTTCTGCAGTGTCTCGTAGTAAAAAATTGAAATTCCACATAATGATAAACTTCTTCCATAGAAATATGTGCCCTTCTATGGCGAGTTTGATGGTCTTCCTTTTTCAACTGATTAGTGGAGGGAAGTGCCTAGAACAGGAAGCCCTAGTCTCTTCAATTTCTCTGCAGAATTGCCTGATCTCCGAAGTTTCTGCTCCTCAAGGTCTGAAACTTCATTTTGAGGTAGTCTATTGTGTCTTCTTTCCAACCCCACAGGTTAGAGCAGACTTGGATTCACCAAGCGGGACTTATGATAAGTTTCCCAAGGTGACTGTTTTGAGGACTGTTAAGCATAGCAAACTTGTACGGACTGCCACGTGTCATTGTTTCACCTTCGGGGTCTGAAAATCGGACCACAGAAAATACAGTCCATGCCCTATCTGCAACATCTTGAGAAATTTGATTTGGACCTTCCTAGCTTGAGATATAGCAATTCTCCCTCTTCATTTTGAGGTAGCCTGTTGCGTCTTCTTTCCAACCCCACAGGTTAGAGCAGACTTGGATTCACCAAGTGGGACTTATGATAAGTTTCCCAAGGTGACTGTTTAGAGGATTGTTAAGCATAGCAAACTTGTACGGACTGCCACGTGTCATTGTTTCACCTTCAGGGTCTGAAAATCAGACCATAGAAAATACAGTCCATGCCCTATCTGCAACATCTTGAGAAATTTGATTTGGACCTTCCTAGCCCGAGATATAGCAATTCTCCCTAGGTCACCTATTTATGACTGCATTTTGGAGGAGTCTGGAACCTTGATTTGGAGGAATCATATCTCCTAAAGTATAGCGAATCTGTGGCTGAAATTCGCACACAAGGTACATAACGATTTCATTTTCAGCTGTCAAAGTTTAAGCTCTTGAGCCTTCTCCAATCTCGATTTATAGCGAAAGTCTCGAGATGATTAGATTTTGTTTTCTAGGGTTTTCAAGCTTGAAGCCCTAATTTCTAATAGTTGCCATTGTAGCAGTATTTCGGTTGCACAGTGCCTTCTTTTAGAGTGGCTCAGAAACCATGTTAGTTTTTCTAAGTTAATTCACTTAGGATCTTTATTTGAAAGAATAAAAAGTACAACAATACATCAAAGATGCACTAGATACACAAGACACTGATTTTCATCGGGGAAACCATAAAGGAGAAAACCCCGCAAACTTCCTCATAATAGTTTCGTCACAAAGACAAGATCACAAGATGAATAACCCAAGAACAATATGTCTTCTGCAGTTCTCTCTCTTCCTCCTCATTGTCCTCTCTCTCCTAATGCGCATACGAGAGAGTGAATGAGTTTGTGTGACAAATGAGGAGGGCGCTTATTTATATTCTTTCGTTGACTAACTGACTCAACTAACTAGGTTGGCTAGGTAACCTCTTGGGGCCGACCTACCTAGGAATACTCACAAATACATTTTCCTTTATATAACCTGGGACTATTGCCTCGACTTACAATAGAGGGTTTACCTCAGTGACCATACACAATGATGACGTCCGAAAAGAAGGTAAACACATCTCTAATGAGGGTACAACAATATACAATAGTAATATACATTAGAATATCTTCTGAAGTTACAATTACAACAACAACTCAAGCCGACATCCATAATATGTAATACACCACAATATAGGGGGTAATGTGCCACACTAAAGGGGGAAATGTGCCCAACATTTAGGGCTTAACAAAAAGAGCATTGTGAAACTTTCCCTATGAGGGCGCACCTTTCTGTGGAGGCAAATTTCAGTTTTGTGAACTTTCAATTTTTGACCTAATTCTACTGGGATCCAGAACTAGGGCTTCCAATTTTTTGTTTCTTTGTCCACAAATTTGGGAGAAAAGAAGGTCCATTCTATTCATCTGTGGATTTGGATCTCTAAAATTTCAAACTTCAACTTTGACCTAGCTTCTACTAGGGTTTATGGATCAGGCTTTAGTTCCAGCTTGCAGACACAATGAACATTGTGAAAGTAGAAGATAGAGTTGATGGGGCTTCCAACTTTAATTCCTGGAGGCCTAGGGTTCTTATTATCTTGGAGGAGAATGATCTCTAGAAGTTTGTTAATGAGAAGGTACCAGAACCAAAAGATGAAGCAAAGAGGACTCAATGGAAGAAGAGTGATGTTAAGGCAAGGAGGATTTTGATAGATTTTGTAAAGGATCACTTGATACCTCAGATCTCTCAGAAGAAGAGGACCAAGAAGATGTTTGATGTCTTGAAGAAGTTGTTTGAAAATAACAAAACATCAATTGAGCACTTGCCTTAAGACAACAACTCACCAATATCAAGCTGACAAGAGCAGACTCAGTTACATCCTATTTCATGAATAGTTCTGAATAAGAGATCAGTTGAGCACCATTGGTGTAATAGTTGAAGACAAAGAACTTGTTATGATAACTCTTAATGGTTTTCCCCATTCTTGGGGGTCATTGAGCATTAGTGGGTGACCCAAACTGCCCAAGTTTGATCGATTATGGGCAGATTGTACACAAGACGAAACTAGACTTGCAGCTAGAGGCAGGTTGCATGGCTCCCAACATGAAGAAAGCCAAGCCCCTACAACACATGCTAAGAAAGGAAAGGGTAAGGGAAGGAAGAATCAAGGCAAAAAAAGATAAAGGTGAAAGATCAGATCCAATTCCAGAACAAAAGAAGAAGAGGGATCTTTCACAAATTTTAGTGCTTCAAATGTCAAAAGTATGGTTACTATGCCAAACAGTGTTACAGAACAAAGAAGAGAAAGTACCATGCCTCAACTGTCGATATTGATGAAGATACTCCACAGAAGAGATCAAGGTTCTAAGACTGGATAATGGAGGAAAGTACACCTCTACATACTTCAGTGATTTCTGCAAGGAGGCAGAAATCAAGAGGGAGTACACTGTTCCCTACAACCCCCGACATAATGGGGTTGCAGAAAGGAAGAACAGATGCATGCCTATTATTTAGCAGAAAGCAATGTAAGCTTAGTATGCATGCCTATTATTTAACCTATGTTGTAATATAACTATAGTTAGATCAAGTATGTTGTAGCATTCTGAGTCTAACCTATTTGATTTATTTTATTTGGTTGAAAAGATGTGAAAGATGTATACCATATAGGCATGAACGTTCACATAGGAAACATCATTTTGTATGTGTGCATGGTTAGCATTAATACACCACTAGATTTGGTATATTGATACATTATAAGGTGTTGATGCCCTTTCAATATAATGGGTTTTCACCTTACAATACCTTGCTATACTTAGTTACCATCTTTAATTGCCTTTTTTTGTTTAGATTTTAGTTCTTGACAAAAGAGAGAACTTAAAGAAGGCATACTAAGAATTTATTTGAGAGGATTTTTCCTAAAAAAGGAGAGGGGAATGGTGCTTGCTTATGCCCCCTCTTTCCTGATCTCGTTTCTAGTGTTGGTTATAAATAATCATATTTAGCTTATTAATAACCATATAAAAGTTATTGTACAATTGTGGGGTTGTCTTGATGAATTATACGAGTTGGAACTCACAATCCTAAAATTTGGCCTCAAAATTGTGAAGAATTATCTTTTATTCTAAATATAAACTTTAAACCTTAAATGAATTTTATCATATAGAAAATAAATTTGCACTTAGTTGAGTGGTTTGGTTTTTATACCAAAGGTGTTGTTTTAAGGGTCACTCTAATTTTTAATTGAAAACTGTTATTTTAAAGGGCGCTAGGTTGTTTTGAGGAGAATTTTTCGGGTTTTACTGGCAAGTATTTTTTAATGGCAGGCAATACTTGATGCATTTCTTTCACTGATGTAAACAAACTTAACAAAAGAAATTAAAAATAAGTATGTTCTAGTGTTCAGAGAATAATGAGACATTGTGAGCAGAAAACCATGGAGACGTAGAAATCATGTGGAAATGGGTAGGTAGCCTTTGAAAAGAAAGACGGAAAGCCTGGCAATCATGAGGATGACAGTGACAAATGAAGTGATAATGCACATCAAGATGCAGATAGTTCGAGTGATGCATGGGACAAAATGAAATTTTGTATGAGATCCCAATGCATCTGGTGTCCTCTATTTGAGGATTTGGTTATACAATGACAACTTGAGTGAGGGCGATGGTGAAGTAGTTACAGATCACGTCACCAAACTTAAAGATTTGAGGGATGGGTTAATAACTTAATTCAAATTATAGTCAACAATAAGACTAAAGAAAGGGATTTAATAACTATTCTTCTGAATAGTTTTCCTCAGTCCTTCAATGTACTTGTTACGGGTTTGAGTTTATCTCTTAGAAGTGAAAATTCGACATTTGATGAACTTGGAGGATTACCTTTCCAGCAAGAGCAGAGGAAAAATCTCTACAGCAGCAAGAGCATGTGGATTCTGGCATCACGATTCACTAGAAGTGGTTCTGCAAACTTTGATCCTTTGGGTTGACTTGCCTCAGTATTTGACCCACTAATCTCCTTCCCCCCTTCCAGATTCTTCGTGTTAGCATTTTGTTGCTCGGAGGTACTCCTGCATCAGGTGCCTAGGTGCAGGAGTCTGAGGTGATGTGAAGTCTCATTTTAAGTAATAAAGTGTACTTTTATAATATTTAGGGAAAAGTGACTTTTCGAAAAGAAAAGATTTAGTGTATAGTTCACTTAGGAAACTTAAGTGAACTTGAGATTAGATCTCAGCCAGGGATCTTGAGATCAAGATTTAATCTCAACCATGGAATTTGAAAAGTCATGTAAGTTACCCTAATGAGGGAAATAAAAGAGTGATGAGACTTCATTTTGAAAACATCCAAAGAGTTTTTAGGTGAGGCACACATTCCAAGAGAAGAGGAAGAGGCATGAGTTCCAAGGAGCAGCTTGGAGAGAAGAGAGAGAAGTGGAAGATGAAGACTGAGACAAGGTTCAGACTTTGATAAAGGGCACAATTTCTAGATGAGTCTAGGGCACAAAAACCAAGGCAGCAAGCAACCATTAATGCTGGGTCGTACTGCTGAGATAAACACTTGAGGAGGGTGCTGTTACCAAGGTATACGTTGAGCACGTTTTCCAAGGAAAGGTACAACAATAAATGCTGATATTTATTGCTGGAAAGGGCACAGAGTTCGAGCCAGATTCTGGGTACATTTCTCAAGGAAAAGTACAGTCATAAATGCTGATATTTATTACTGGAGTTTGCACAGAGTTCGAGGCTGGTACTGGGCACATTTTCCAAGTCTATGAACAGTAATAAATGCTGATATTTAATATTGGGAATGTTTGCAGCATGTGTGAGCACAAGATTCATGGTTGTGGTCTGAGAATGAGATAAGTACTGTTGGTTTTAAGCTGAGATTCTTACATTGTAAATTGTGCAAAGAAATTTCTGTGGTTGAAAGAGAAATTTCTGAGTTTTCCCTTCATAATAAAATATCTTCTTTCTCACTGGTTTTCCCCAAGGTGTGGGGTTTTTCCAGGGTCAAAGTTGGACCGAAATATTGTGTGTTGATGTGCCATTAATGTCTGCTGTTATGAATTTCCTGTGCATTAAATATTGTAACAGTCTGCTGATATAATTTATTTTTCCGCTGCAAAATGTATTTATGAACAGTATATCAGTCCTAGAAAATGTTTATTTATGTTTGGGTGAAGTATAATGTGACTGGCTTATTATTATTGGATGATATCAGAGGTTCATGTAATGTTTGACGAAAATTCTCTATGGCTGTGTAAACAGCAGTGTGAATTTTCCTTGTTTTTTATCACTTCGTTTCTGGAATTTTCGTATTATGATCTTGAGGAACCTGAAAAGAATCCAACTAGTTGTAGTAGTTTATTTGTGGGGTTTTTCTTTTTATTCACCACATTGGAAGATTTTATCTTTATTTCCTGTCCATCTGAGGAGGTTTATGTGTGTTTGGTTTCATTTTCTTTTGTTTGTATTTGTTGTTTTCCCCAAGGGATGTTTCCCCATATTTTTGGTAGCATTCCTAGTAAACCTTTAGGTGTAATCTAGCACGCTTCACCTAGGGGGATTTGAACTGAGCACCTGCTGGCACCGAACTTGCCAAATGCCTACCAACATTGGTGATAACTGGTTGAGTTAACCCCTTGGGCTAAGTTTGCTTTTGTCGTTGCAGGCACAGGTTTTCCAAGTGTCTTGCCTGAGAGTATATCTTGCAGTTGAAGGGGATATTTTCATACTCTAGGGTCTTTCCCAAGAGAAATTCATCGACTTCAAGTTAATTGAATCTGGCAGTGGTTTGTTTAGGTCTAGATCAACACAAAACATCACATGTTAGAGATTGGCATGTCCTGATGCGATCTTTGAAGGGATTGGTTAGGATCTGAAAGGGGTTTCCTACCTGTGAGGCTGTGAGACTTAAAAGATCGACTAATGCCAAAATTCTAGAGTTAAGCCAGGGATCTCATTCCAAATTGGGATTGAAGGAGGTGTTTCTTGAAAGGGATCAAAACCTGAGGTCCATGGTTTCATAAGTATTCCATCTCTTCCCATCATTCATGGCCCCTTGTAAACACTATATCTTTGTCCTTAAAATTTGAAAAGAACAACAGGACGCACCCTCTCCTAAGAATCCTACTGGCCAAGCCATTCTGAGTCTTACAGTGATGCTCGATCCAATGGGCTGTTGTATCAACCAAAGGCCAAAATCTAAGGTTTCAATCTGAGATTTGATGGCTATTCTGTACTCCTAAAATATATTTTGACCATTGGAGATCTTGTTGTTTCTTTTCTCCTCTAAACCTTGTCAAATTAAAAAGCTTGATGTCTGTTGGAACTTGGAAGCTGTGGGAGTAGGTCAAATTAAAAAACTTGATGCCTGTTGAAAGCTATTGGAGGTTGCCACCAACTGGAGGTGACTTTTTGTGAACAACACACACAAATGTAGGGAATCCAAGAAGTAAATATCCTCAGTGCTTAATAATGGCAACCACAGTTTTGTGAATGCAAACAATGAAAATTTTTTGTAACCCCAACCCGGTTTCATTTTCAGTTCGCTGCATATGGTTTAATGCCCAACCCCAGTATGCATGTTCATATAAAAATATTTGTAACTTGAAACTTGAAACACATGAGATAATTTCAACTTTTGCAAACTCTAGAAAATTTTCTAGCAGCCTAACTTTTCAATTTCAGAAAAATTATTTCAGCCACTCACACAATAAAAATGACTAAGTATTTTTGACCAAAATGGTCCAGGATAAAACCCCGAAGGGAAGACCTGTCTTCAGAGAGATTTTATTATTTCTTCAGGCAAATTACAAAATTATAATAGCAGTACTTATCTCAGTATTTTATCTCAAAATACATGTCAAATTCAATCTCAGAAATTGCTGTATGGCCTCCCAAAATTCTGATTTTTCAGTGCCCGATTTCTGTGCCTGTACGGCCCACACATGTGACTGTACCTGGCAACAACCTGCTGCCTTCTTCCTCGAAAATCGTGTCAATGTATGGTCTGCACACAACATTAAATGCTGTATGATTTCACTTCGAAAAATGTGCCTGCTGTATGGTTTACCTCCAAATTAGTGCCTGAAATCTTTCTCGAAAACTGAGCCTGATTTACATCGAAAATTGTGCTGTATGGCCTGCATTAAATGCTGGTACGGCCTGCAATAAATGCTCCTGTACTCCAGCAATTCTTCTTGAATTCTGTGCCCAGCATTAATGGCTGAATTGTCTGCAATAAATGCACAGTTTGTCTTGGGAAATGTGCCCCCTTCAAATCTTGAAATTTGAACTAGAATTTTTTCTCTCTCTCTCTCTCTCTCAAGAGTTTGATTTTCTCCTCTTGCTCTTCTCTCCTTTCTCAAAAGTCTCTCTTGTGAAAGTGAACAGTGAATTAGGTTGTGCCTTTCCCTAGCCTTTTTGATTGACCACCACATTCAAATCCAATGGCCAAGATTAAAAATAACTTCGATGTGATCTAGGGCCAAAATCAAATCTCACTTTTCTCATTAAAAAACATTTAATTACTTTTTAAATAATAAATGAGACTTTTAATGCACACTCACTTTTAATTCTCATTAAAGTCACATTTAAACTTTTATAAGTCAACTTCATTTTATAAAGTGACTTTGTAATGATAAAGTCAATCTCACTTTATAAAAATGCTAGGGACCACATTTAAAGTGTCCTTGCCCACCCCAAGGCGCAAATGAATGGACAAACACTTCCTAGTTAAAATTTCAACAAACAAGAAGTGGTTTGAGTACAGGCTGCAGAGTCCATTCCAATCACCATGGTGCTTAGTGATGATGCTAACTGTACGCCTTCTTTTCCCCAGCATCAAAGGCAGGTATTATTACTGCGGTAAGCTTGGTCATTTTTCAAAAGATTGTAGGCAAAGGAAATTTGATTTTTCAAAACTAAGGCATTATAACAGTTATGTTGAAGAAAGAGCAAATGAATTTAAGCTTTGTACAGCATCTGAGAAGAAAGATGTAGAAGAGTGGTACATTGACTTGGCTGCTGCAAGTCACGACTCATAAAAAATAATGGTTTGCCACCTTGGAGGTTAGTTGTGCTTGGAGATAATAGAGTGCAAGGACAAGGTACTCAGGAGATTATCCTTGAAAATGCCAATGGTGGTGTTAAAGGGGTAAATGTATTGCTGTATGTTCCAGGATTTCAGAAGAACCTGCTCTCTGTTAGTCAGATTGCAAAGCAACACTTCAAAATAGAGTTTGATGATAACAGGTTTCTTATAAAGAACCGCTATAGAGTGCTTGCAAAGTGCATTGAAAATGATGGCTTACTGATAAAGCAACAGAACCAATGGGCTCAAGAAGCTGAATCCAAATCTGAAAACTATCTTTGGCACAAGAGGTTTTGTCATCTCAATTACCAAAGACTTGTAGTTAAGAAATTAAATATGGTGAATGTCTTGCCTTTTATCCAATGGATATAGTTGTTTCTCAAGCTTGTGATTTAAGCAAGAAACACAGGGAAATGTTTGCAAAAGGTGCATGGAGGACAAACAAACTGCTAGAACTTGGTCCCATGAGAGTTCAGCAATTAGGGGCATCCAAATATGTTATTACATTTATGATGATTTAGGAAGAATGGTATGAGTGTATATTTTGAAGGACAAATCCAAGGTTCTTCAGAACCTTCAAAGACTTTAGAGTCATGGTAGAATTGTAGAGTGAGATAAAATCAAAATTTTCAGGACTGATAGTGGAGGAGAGTACAAGTCTAAAGGTTTCAACAAGTATTGCAAAGCCTATGGAACAGCTACTGCAAAGGCCACAGGATTCAAAGACAGCTCGCCATGTTCTTATATCCAATATCAAAACAGGTTTGTAGTAAGAAAGAATGTGACAATTGGCAAGATGGCAAGGAGCATGCTCAAAGGAATAATTCTCTCTAGTAATTTATTTTTTTGGTAGTTTTGCATATGTACATATCCTGAAAGGAAATAGGCACAGTTTCAAGGAGAAAGTGTTTATTTTTAGGAGACAGTCAATACTAAATAGTTTAAAAGGAAAAATGTAATTTAAAGTAGAACTGTGATATTTGATGAAGGTTTTTCTTATCATGGCCTAGGCGTAAAAGATGATCCTAAGAAGGATGAAGAAAATCAGGTGAGAAAAAGTTAGTCTGGTTTCAGGCAGTGATGAAAAAGGTAGTGACTACAAAGCCAGCCATAACAGATCATCTTTGAAGACTGAAGAAGGCAGTGCAACAGGGGTAGTAGTGAGATCTCTAAATATGAAGTAAATATTAAAGTGGTATTAGATATTTAACATTACCTAAAGTACTGAGGGGAGCAGAGGGTTAAGAAGACTGTAGTAGTCAGCTTCACAGCAGGTAAACAAAGCCTTGATGGCTATGTTTTAGTTTACACATGCAAAAGAGAAAGCAACAGTTGGTGCAACAAAATGTCTGAGGATTCAAGGTGACAAGAACCTTCAAAAGACTCGAGCCGAGCCACACTCCTCCATAGCAGCAATCGGAGTGTGGTGTAACACATAAAGAAACTAGAGTTTTCTGTGAGGAAGCACATTAAGATCCGCCAGCACTAATCAGGAAGCAGGTGCAAAACATAGAAGTCGGAGTTATGTATTGCAGAAATGAAGATCAGCTTGCTGACATCTTTACAAAATGGTTGTTATGTGGGGGTATTGTTAAAGGTGTAATGCCATTTTTTAGTTGGGTGCCATACTTTGCTAAAAACACCCAATAAACTTACAACCATGAAGCTACAAGCAAGATAAGTGCGCCACACATGAGAAAGAAGGGAATCTTTACAACAAATTTTGCTCCAAGACAAGATATATTTATTAAGCTCAAGAGAGAGGGAAACCCAAAAGTCCAACCATGTTTTACAATTAAGAGGCCTTCTCCTTATATAGCCACAATGGAGCAAGGTGTGTTGCCGCCTAATTCACACTTTAAGGAACAGGAAAGTCACAACCTGCTATGTGTGTCCTTGGGGGCAAGCGAGAGCTGGGGACCACTGTCACCACAGTCTACCAACTCCTCCGTTTAGGCCAAATCCCAACAGAGCCAAGGGGGGGTAGTCCCTACAGGAAAATATTCGTAAGTTTATTAACTATTAGTTAAAGGGATCTTTTATTAAGATTTGTGAGGCTAAGACTTTATATTACCTAAGGAATGACAAGCATCATGCAAATGCAAA